>JAOEHI010042033.1:0-21720 GCA_025447815.1 Percopsis transmontana
GAGAGAGAGAGAGAGAGAGAGAGAGAGAGAGAGAGAGAGAGAGAGAGAGAGAGAGAGAGAGAGAGAGAGAGGATAAGCATAGTTGCTGATAGACACCGGCATTGTGAAAAATACTGTCCACTGGATAAATGGACACCAGCTCAATTAGAAGATGAAATTGGCTTCATTGAGATATATACGCATTTAAACACAGGGGCTATATTTGATGAAAGGCTAAAGTAGCTAAGGTGCTCACCTGACGAAAGAAGGTGATTGGTTGTTGGCCCATGGCATGTGCATCTCCAATGTTGGCCTTGATGACCTCAGCAAAAGGCTTCTTCACTCCCTGCATGAAAGAAACATGACACTTATAAATGTAACAAATCTGGTACAGTTCGCCCTTATACACAAGATTTGATCCTGTGTAGCCTACAATGTAGAAACCCAGTCTCTATGCAGCTGCTGAGGGTTAAAAAGTAAATTACAGCATTTGAGAAAACACCAGCTCCACCTAAGGTCAAATGTGGTCAAAGTACATTGAAACTGCATTCACTTCACACCTTAAAGCAATTACAGTTATCATGAGGGGTTTACTGCTCAAATGGAATGTCAAGATTGTACAATAGCTTTACTTTAGACATGTACCTCTTTAAACTAGATTCCACTACTTTCACTTTATCTTTTTATAATGTGTTTGTTGATGTCGTATGAATAGTAGGTTTATTCCACGTTTTTTTATGCTGCGCCAGAACTTTCGGAACAATAATTGTATTGAATTAAAATTAAATGTAAAAGATTGTTGTTTTTTAACAAACTGACTAATGAATAATGTCGCCAAAGAATTGGACCAGCCAGCCCCAGAAGTGACCACAAATAATTCACAAATACATTGTGTCTCGATGGCTGACAGAATTCCTGCTAAAGAACAATTATATCGACACATCAGTGCAGAAGGGAGGTGACACCAGGGATGCCAGGCTGCCTGGTTGTGCTGTGGCTAGACCTGGCCAACGCTTACGGTTCAATACCACACAAGTTAGTAGAGACTACATTGCAAGATCAAGGACCTCATCTTGGACTATTTTCTTGGACTAACTTCTGACTGAGAGTCCCATCCGGGCCAGTAACATCAGGTTGGCCATGAACACGGTAGAGAAGGCTGCAGAGGGCAGAGGCCCTTAAAGTCTGGCGTGCGGTTGCCCCCCCGCCCCATCAGGGCCTACATGGACGACCTCCCTGTCACTACGTCGTCTGTACCAGGCAGCAGATGGATACTTCAAGGTCTGGAGAGCCTTATCAAGTGAGCTTCAAGCCAGCGAGATCCAGGTCACTTGTCTTGAAGCATGGCAGGGTGTCCGACAAGTTCCACTTCGTCCTGGATGGCACCACGATACCGTCCATCGCTGAGAAGCCAGTCAAGAGTTTGGGAAAACTCTTTGACCAGAGCCTCAGAGATGTGGCGGCTATCCAGTTATCCCTCACGGAGCTAGAGACCTGGCTCAGCAGAGTGGACAAGTCAGGACTGCCGGGAAAATTCAAGTCCTGGATTTACCAACACGGCATCCTTCCCCCGCATTCTCTGGCCTCTGCTGGTTTATGATGTACCTGTCACATCAATGGAGAGGAAGATCAGCGGATACCTTCGCAGGTGGCCACCTGACCAGGTGGAAAGAGAGCATCATTTTTACAAAGTGAGGTCATGGTGCGCATGCGTCGAGAAACGCGTCCGCGCCAACATAAAGTATGCCAAGTGGTCACGTATGCATTCGGTACGCACGCACTCTCTTAATTGGTAGTTTAAGATAAACCAATGTTGGGTCGTCCCATTAACATGGAGTTAACATACTCACATTAAAATAGTAGGACTGTCTAAACAATGGCTTTCACATGATTTGTGAACAGTCTAGACACAAAAAAAATTTAGCCATATAAAATGAAGGATACAGGCTGAAGAAAAAGAAAATAGCAGAAAATAAAATGTAGGGCTGTTTGGAAAAAAAGTATCTTGATCAGCCATCTGCAGAGGAAACGCTTAAGGCGAGCGCGCGCGCACACACACACACCCACACAGGGTCTCTGCTGACACCAGATGTTTGGAACAGTGGGACAGTGGTGAAAGTAATGTGATACTCCCCCGTGACACCCTGCAGGGATCAAAGCACGGCCCTTTGTTCTGACCAAGGTCAAACATTTGTCCAGACTGATACAGATTTTATAAAAACAAACCGCTTCTCTCTCTCTCTCTCTCTCTCTCTCTCTCATTGGCTGCACAAGAGAGGTGCCTCTTAGGGTGAACAAATCAGATGGCGCAGGCCAAATCACGCCCCTTGGTCCAGGGATCCTTTCAACCATGATGAGTGGATGGGACATTTTTATAACAAACAAAACCAAACTAGACCGTCAGCTAAAGAGCCTGTGCTATTATGCAATCATGTCACTTGTTAAGATAAGTAAATGAACTACATGGTTTGCGGCCTTAGTTTGTAAAAAAAACTGAATAACTCACATAAGAGACTCTATATCTATCTCTCTATCGTGCTGAAGTCCAGAAGCTGCTGCATGGCAAATACAAATTTGTTACAAGTCAAGTAAAGTATTCCCATAACAAAATAAGAAATAGTGATTTGAGAATCCCTGGATTTCTGGGGTGGCTGGTGCTCTCTTCTTTTGGAATTGACAGAAAGCAACATCTTGTCCTAAGTGTCTCCTAGTGTCTTCCCCACCATAGTAGACTAGTAGAATATAGATTTGACAAACAAACTAGCCTTACTCGTTGTTCCCATAACAGCCTCTTTAGACTAGAAAATGTTTCCGTAGGCGCGTTTCCATGAACCAATGCTCAATTTGAAATTGCCAAAAAAAATAATAAAAAGAGATTAGGCCTAATGGTAACACGTGAATTTCGAAAAACCTCTCAATTATCGCAAAAAGGTTCATACGCTAGCATGAGGTGGTTTTTTAGACGATTCGAATATTTCGCTAAATTCAAATAGAAACACAATTTTTGGATTTACGACATATTACATGACATTAAGTGTCGCTCTGCAGAGGAAGGACCTGGCTTCCTCGGGCATGATATGGCAGGCGCCACGAGGGGTCCTATTTCGTTGCATAACTCATCAAACGTTAAGCGGGTCATTTTTAAGTTTTGGATTCACAGGACCTCTGTAAAATCATTGCGAGCTATGATCTCCCAGAAATCCCGGTTAAGTGGGGGCTGTCAGGTATAATGGGTATAACTTTTCGTCATTGCGTGCATCACATGTCGTCGCCTTCGATTTAACACTACCACGGGTGGATGCAATCGAAATTACCCTGGCAACAGCAACACGTCGCAATTTTTAATTGGAATGACTATAGCGAGAAGTGAATAGAAACACTGACCTTTCGAAAAGTGTTTTGTCGACTTTAAAAAAAGCTGCAATGGAAACCCGCCCCAATTATTTGCACAACAAAAGGCACACTGTAAGAACTTTGTTGACACGTTGATGGCCACTAGTTGAACTCCCACTCCCCAAATATTTCTTGATCTAGTTCATTCTTCTAAAAGAATGAAAGTAGGGTTATAACTAAACACTAAATGTTCTCGTTTCAAACTACAGGTGTGTAGCCTAAAGGACAATGGAGAATGTAACTGGAATAAGCCCTGTGGCCCCCAGTCAGTAATGCAGTAAATGAAGCTATTGTCACATGGTTTTTCTCAAGAAACCTAACTCCATTCTAGTACAATTTGAAAAGACAAGTCCTACAAATCCTAGGGGAGAACTGGTCAAAAGAAACTTGGCTCTATCTGAAGAGCCAGGAGGGCTCCATCATTTACAGTGAGAATGATGGAACAAAAGATAAATAAAATAAAATAAATAATACAGCGGCTGTTTATCACACTTATTACAGTTAGCAAAAAAAAAAAAAGAATGCTCTATTTTAATTTATGATGACTCTTTATATGTTGACAAAAACAGAAACTTTCTGTGGCTGACTGAAAGTTGTTATCATGATGAAAATCCATGGATTTTCACAGTGACACCAAAATTCACAGCACTTGCACAACATGAAATGAAAGCAGACTACTTCGCTTTTTTTGAAGTTGCTTTAAACTGTTTGATTATGCATTTCTTAAAATGCCATTGTTTCAATGGATTATGA
Source organism: Percopsis transmontana (assembly GCA_025447815.1). Lineage (NCBI taxonomy): Eukaryota > Metazoa > Chordata > Actinopteri > Percopsiformes > Percopsidae > Percopsis > Percopsis transmontana. The sequence continues at coordinate 4,126 of JAOEHI010042033.1, forward strand.
CTCTCTTCTACCTCACTGAATATAGTTTGTAATTTCTCCTGCTTTTGGACAGAGGCTAAATATCAGCTAAATGACTCATAAATGGCCTAAACTCACTGTGAATGGATTGGCTGTGGATTAGCATAGGTCAGTTAAAATACTGTACGAAACTTTGTATCAGTGGACCATCTGGTTAAATTTAACTCCTGCTATTACTGTCTAACAGACTCAAGTAGATAAGTGGACCTTTTACCTGGGCCAGACCCTTTTCACACAGTCATCACTTCCTGGACAACGCACTCAAGAGACGACTGTACACAGCAGGCTGCACTGTGTACACTAGCGGTTGGTTTCCACGAAAACAACATGTTTTTTTTTCATACATGTTAATAACAGCTTTCGGGGCAGGGTAGGCTAGTGACTGACTCCCAAAAAGTCTCAGGTTTGATCCCTGACATGCCCGGCCTGTAAGCATCCTTGCGCAAGATGTGTAACTCCTACCTGCTCCTCCTTTGTACTCACTGTAAGTCATAAGTATCTACATGATATAATTGTAAATATTTACGATGGCAGAGAGAATAAAATAGAGATAAGAGTCTGCTAATGACCTGCAATTTTTACAATCACATCATTTAGCAGACGCTTATATTCATTTTTGAGAAAGATGCTTCTTATTTAGGCCTACAGTAATTGTACTCACTGTGGGCCTATTAAAGAAGCATCTTTCTCAAAAATGCTTACAGGTAGACAGGGCATGTTGGGAACTAATTCTTGTTAGGGGTTATGACTCAGAAAGCTTGAAAACCACTGGGTTAAAGGGATGAGACAGACTGGCAAAAGAGAGGGTCTTCAGTCTTACCGTACAATACTAGGTTTAGCAGGAAAAAGACTTTGAATCTTTCACAACAATATGTTTAGCTACTTGTACAGTTAGTGAGGTAATGGACTTTGATAGGGCTGTGCAAACAAACCTGCAAATTGTCACACAGTTTTCTCTGTCGGTGAACTGAGATGGTTATAGCCAGCAAACAATGAATTGAACTTTGTGGCTCCACAATTAGAGCTAATGGGCTAGATCTGATTAGATTCGAGATTACATAATGAAACGCCACCCTTCATTCCTGATGTCATGACCAACTGTAGCTTACCTACTCCAAAACAAAAGAAAAAACGACAGTACAAATATAGAGGAGCCTGAAATAGGCATAGAGCAGACAAACTCATATTCAGGCTACAAAACCTCGTATATTAAAAAATGCCCAGTGTAGACTATCACCCAATCGTTTTCAGATGAGTGCGATAGCCCCACATCAGTGTATGATTAAAAAGCACCCACAATAATGAATGAAATCTTTATGCAGAGAGCACCACATTAATGAGTAGGTATAAATAATTCACGTAGGCCTACCTCTTTCAGTTCCTTCTCAATCTGGACAGCGCGCTGTACAATCGGGCCACGTACCGCATATTCAACCTTCTTCACGGTGGGGTTCATGGTCTCAATGGTCAACACCTTGCCCCGAGACGCAATGACATTCTTGGACATTTTCTCCTGGGGGAATCCGCGCCGCGTGGCGCTGAGTCCTGACAGGGATCTGCCGGGGTGAGAGAACAAGTAAAGCGGGGACTGTGTAACGGTGTTGTTGACCCCGGGACCTGGGTGTCCGACGGGGTATTTCGCCCCACCGCATACTAACTCTTTTCGTCCCCTGGTTAAAAAGCGTACGCTTTTAGACGGCAACATCTGTATCCGTGAAGCTGACATAATTAACACGCTTCCGTAAAGTTTTTTCTTGAACTTCAGAAACTTCGGATAGCAACGACCCGCTCGTTGCAAATCTTCAGGGGACGACTTAATTTGTGTAAATGCAACCACCAAACTTCTGAAACTGAATCCAAACCTTTGGACTTACTGAGTAGTAGGCCTAGTCTAATGTGGCTTTGAAAAAGTGATTAGTCTACTCTCTGAGCCGTGATTACCAGCTTTCCACTGGCAATATGTGCGCTGAGCACACATTGCAACATTACCAACCCCCTCCTTTACCGCAGTAGGCTACTCCATCCCCTTTCCTACCACGAGACTACGTACCGTTAGGTGCTAAATCGAGGCTGGGTCTCTCGTTACCGAGACGACAGACAGGTTCAGAGAGCCTATGCGCGACAACCGGGTCGCTCTTTTCTCACTAGCTCACTGACTGGCGCACACTTTTGTCTTTTTCAGTGAAGCGCCGTAATTTTGGGGAGGAGACTTGGAAAGCATGCTACTTGACTACACCTCCTATTCTGAAATGAGCCCATTGTTCTGCACCCGTTTTCAGCTTCTTTGGCAAAGAACACTTGAAATTCCCCAATAAAAAGGCATGCAGGCATATTTTTCAATCATACTTTATTTTTTCCCCAGCTATATGAATGTCCCACGAGGCCAAGATGCTCACAAAACAAACCGAATAACGCAATGGATAGGCCTATCAGACAACTACAGTTTTAATTGCAGTAGTCTACCGCCTAGCTTCAGTCGAGGCAGAACAGGTCAGACTTGTGAATGGAAACAGGATCTAATTTCCACTGTGATGAGGACATATATAACAGGTCCTTTTTTGACTGAACAAAAAAACTCAATCATAGAACCCAGCAAAAGCACGTATGCATGCTTAAATCTCTCTATGGTCCCACTATTGGGAGGACATCAACAATTTTTTACACAAAATCTAAACTAAGTTGTTTTACTTGTTCATAACACATACACATCAAAAAGTAACTTCACAACTCAGCAGACATTATTGTAAAATGTAATTGAATAAAATAATTTTTATATGAAGTCATAGGATTTCAACTGTCAAATTGATGCATTGAAATGCAAGAGATAAAGGAATTGCTGTGTATGTGTGTGTAGTCCTGAAACCTGGACTGCAGCCATGGGTTCCCATGTAGATTTGCAGAGATTATCTTAATGAACAAAACATGTGAATATCATAAGCCTTTGTTCGCTACATAGTTTTCTTAATTTATCTAAAACCAAACTTAAACACTCCATTGAAAAACCTCCGTGGGAACCCATGGTGAGGTAAATTCTGGGTTGCCTTAGCAGAGGGCTGGACCCTGTTCCAGTGAAACCATTGGCCTTGGTTCTCCACCTGCCGCACTAATACAGTACAGTATGTGTAAAACAGTGTGATACCAGTGAGTCATTCTACAATTAAAACAGAGGTATCCAAGGAAAAATTATGCCATTGATTAAACCTAGATGAGATTAAGAAGGCCCCGTGTGCAACAGCAATAATCTGGCAGCAATATTTCACTTTGGTATGACATTAAAACCTAGATTTTCAGGGGATCAAAGGTTTCAGTGTTATCATTTACCATTTGGGCTAAAACATCACTAACATTAACTTTTCATTTAATCAGTAGAGACTACTTCCTGAGTAATCTCAAGTGTACAGTGTTCTTCAGTTAATATTGAGAGATTCTACATTCAATTGTCAAGGAGGCGCTTTTAACATTTTTAGGTATAAATACCAAGAGTCAAAATACCAGTGGAGAAAGCTCATCCCAAGTAGGCAATTAAAAACAATTGCTGATGCTGTATGGCTGGCATATAAAATGTCAGTTTAAAACCCGGTGGCTACAGTGACAGCAGAGAGGGTCTGTGTGGCCACCGACCGCAGGGCAAAGGTGGGCACCGAGAGCGGAGTAAGCAGAAACAGCTGGTGCTGGGGAGTCTGCAGGCCATAGCATTTGCCCTCCTCTGTGACAAGATAGCACTGCAGCGGCTGGTGGGAGAAGCCAAGGGCAAACGCTTCAGTGCTGCCGCTCTGAGACTTCTCCTCTGGAGAAACCTGCAGCGTCTCCTCGTGACTGAAGTAGCGCGTGGCAGCGAAAATGTAGAACAGCCTGAGCAGTTCCCAGCTGCGGGCTTTGGAGGGCAAGGGAGGGTCACTGGATGAGGGATTGGTGCATTCCCGCACACAGGAAACCGAGCGACGCGTTTCCAGGTTGATGAGGAGTAGGCCCAGCACATCAGGGCGGAGGGATACAGAGCCCGGCAGGCAGCGCTCCCCGATGCCCAGGCTCTCTCTCAGGACATCCACAAGGGGCGACCAGAACCGCCCCACCAGCTCACTCTCTGCCTTTTGCAGAGAAGGCGTGGGCCCGCAGAGCACACACACATCTGCCCCTGGGAGCAGCTGGAAGCGGAGCAGGCGGTGCGCCACAGTGGGGCTTCCGTGGGGAAGGAACACTGGGTAGTCACAAGAGGCCAATCCGGAGACAGAGAGCGTGCGCATCAAAACGGAGAGCAGCACAACCTCCTGTGGCGCCAGGCGCCACCACTTTTCGGTGGCTGCGGCTACCCGCCCATGGACCATGAGGCATCCAAACTCACTGTCTGCAGCTTGTGTGAACCCCTCCACCGCAGCCTGGAGAAGGGATGGGTTCGGCGGCAGCAGGCAGTCGGCGCAGTGCGTCAAGTTTCCCATAATGCCCCCCTGTCTCTCCTCCAGTAGCTGGTCAATGAGCCTGAAGCAGGATCGCAAGTCCCTCTTCAGGCGCTCCACATTCCTCACGTTAGCCAGCTCGTCCTGTCCCAACATCAACACCATGCAATTCCACACATTCTCCAGCAAACGTTGTAAATGGAGCTCCTCCTCCTTACTGTGACATCCAGCAGAGCCCGATTTTTGCCCTCCATTCACAGCAATGAGCATTACACTATCCTGAAAGACTCTCCATACCACTTTACCTCCGCAGTCAGTCTGACAACTGGACAGTACTACTCCTTGTCCGCCTCCAAACATGTGAACTCCGTTCAGTGAGCCGATGACAGAAAAGGGGAGCTGTTTGGACGCTCCCCTGGTGAAAAGGGGAACCCCGCTGTTGGCTGTGAGGCAGAGCAGCTGTGTTGATCCATCCTGGAGCATCATCACTGAAGTGGCGGTGGTAGGCAGCTATTCTAAACAGTTAGAATTCTAAATTTCAGATGTGTGAAATGTTGAGCTGAGTAATACATTTAATATAACGAGACCATGACCCATCCCCATTGATTACATGACGTTGTTTGTACATCAATGAGATAGGTTGAAGCTAGAGGCTAGAGTCAACATACTTGGCTATTACGCTAACAGCAACTAATACAAATGGAGTAGCCCAAACATTTACGATACTTCGACAGTCCTAACTGCCTTCGATATGAAAATTAAGGCTACTGGCAGCATGTATCCAAAACATTGCAGCTCTAGTTTCCCCCAACTGTCTGCCACGTACAACTTTCCATGTGAAATATATAGGGAGATCCAGTATCAGCTATATTTTACTTACTCTGTTATAAACTCACTGAGATGAAACACGAGACCGATCTAGGTACAGTTCTCTTCCGACTTCCGCGTATAATTCTCGCGATAATTCCACCCTTCATGGACAGCCATGCCATCACGTTCACCACTACACGGCGCTGTAACACACACCATGTCAAAGCCGTAAAGAGCCTTAGTAGCCTAAATGATTTAAATAATTAATTTTACTTCATAAAGTGTTTATCAGCAAGGATGGCCAGTTTGTATTTGAACTCAATGTGATTACCGGTAATTGCAATTGATTGTGCCAATTGTAATTAGGTTTTAAATTAAAAAAAGTTTGAAAATTTCCTAGTTAACACTGCTTTATTACCGTTTTCCTCACACTGCTTGCTTGATATAGGTACATGTTGAAATCATATTGAAGCTTTTTTTAGTGTATTTTTTTTTTTTTTTTAGGTGAAGTGCATCAATTGTTTCCATGCGAAATATGGGCCTGTGGAGCTCTTTGAGACTAATGTGGGCTATATCAATAAATCTTTCAAGTAACAATATGTCTTAAATGGTTTTATTTACAAAGTCTTTTCTTAAAGACAAGCAGACTTTACCAGCTAGGCCTTATTTATCGATTATGAGTCACTCAAACATATTAGCGTGGATTAACAAAATCCACACAGGTGAACAGGTTCAGAGTCAATAGAATGCGATGAATTGCTGTAAGCTTCAATCCATGCTGAAAGTTTGTAGTGAGTAGTTATGTAATACATGTTTTTAGGCCCTTTGTTTAAATGACTGAAGCACATTTGGGTTTGAACTGGGTATAAATAGTATAGTCTATAGCTTAATACACTATTTAATGTCCCGTTTCTGCAACATCACACTGCCACCATTTGTTGCTCAGAAATGTGTGGGCCTTTTGAGCCATGACATCAAGTCAAGCCAGGTGCTGTGAGTTACATAGCAAGGAACATAATTATCACCTCTTAAATACTTAATTGGTGGTCGTCTTTCACATGTTACCCATGACACCCAGTATGAAATAGAAAATTCCAATAAAACTTGTTAAGAGTAGTAAAGAATGTATTTTAATCATTAAATACAAAAAAAGTCAACAGTGATGACTAAAATAGAACAATAGAAAAGGCACAATAATTTACTTGAAAATTTACTCTGTGCCATGAAAAATAAAACTCCTTTCCTCTATTGTGGTTGAAAATAGATGGCAGTCTTTGACATGATTTCAACATATTTTACACAAAGAGATCCCGTGGCAGTATAATGGCTTGGCATGAAGAGCAGTGTTGAGGTCAACTTTTCCCTGTAGCATTAAAATGAAGGCCTGTGGGATAAGAGTGTAAGAAACAGTAAATATGACAAACTGTGGTATGTGTATAGAATTTTTTTAAGTAAACTGTATTTTAGAAAAATTTCCTGGTAGCGTCATTAGTAAGAGTAATGCAATTAAAAGCTGATCAAATGCAAAAGTACCAACAGTAAAATGTTAAAGTTGAAAAATTGTGCCGATAGACAACACTGAATGTGTGATCTACATGTACACATTTCTAATTTAGTCATAGGCTATGCTAATCCATCTAAATGTCCCTATTCCTACTCTCCATTGAAGTGTACTAAAATGTCACTGAGGTAGGCCTAAACCATTTTACCACGTCAAATTTTATATTGAGAGATGCAGTAAAATGGTTGTACTAGTCTCAAATATAAACCAGTAGTATGCAACCTCTTGAGATTCTTGTCAAAGCAATTTAGAAGAACTGATGACCCTATGTTTACAAGAGCCTACTCCAAGCGCTTTTGAGTTTGTCCACATGCGTACTTACCAATAAATGTGGTGGTTTCACAAGAAAGAACAGACCTTCTGTGGCCTGAAAGGGTTGGTGCTTGACGATACACCAGTTAGGAGGGGGTCTTGCAGAGCATTTTGCATGCAAAACTGTTGTAGATCTGCGGCTGCCTGAGAGACCTTGGATCCATTAAACAAAACAATGGGTAAATCATAACTGCAGATGCAGTCAGTCAGTATTTGTGAAAGCATTCATGGGCCATATACATTCAATTTCACTATAGAGCTGGAAATAAGCACAATGTAACCCTTGTGCGTATTTATTCCCACTCGGACCTCTAATTTTATGTCAAGTATTCCTGCCAGTCCCACGCCCTTAGCTAGCGGCTAACGGAGCTAGCGCTGTAAGCACAGCAAGAAAATAGAGAATTCATCCATCCTGAGGGGGAAAACGTACCTTCACTCTGTTTATGCTCGCTTCAAAACGCAGCTGATGTACAATTTTCTTCATGGTAACAAGATTCGAAGAACCTGACATTTTTGCTGCCCCTTTTCAACAACTTAAATACTGTGGTGAGGTATCCGGCTGGATGCAGAGACAATAGCAAATATGATGACATCCGGGATCCGGTTTTTGTGTGGCCGCAACGTAGTTAAATTTCGCTAGTGGGCAGCACATCGGTCAATACAAGTATACTGAGTGTATATATAAAAAGAAAATAATCTTTATTGCACTATTGGACCAGTAGACGGCAGATTATGGTATAGGAAATTTACAAACGTTAATTTAAAATCATTTAAATCATATCATACATAATATACAGCTAGAGTAAAGAAACATTTCAGCTAGAAACCACAAGTGAACAGAGAATGCTCTGAAATGTCAGTGAGTGATACGTGAACGTTAGTTCTAATCCTATCATAGCTAAATGTATCTTAATATCTTCTAAATGCTGGTTTGCCCAAACCAGCATAAACCTATATGTACACACATACACTAAAGTGCTCCCTTGTTGAATCAAGTTTGGTGAATGTCTACGATAGAGCAACAGAAAAAGGAAAATGCAAAAAATCGATAGTGGCATCCTGACGCAATATTGACAGCAGTCAATCACGGATTGTCACTTGGTCGGTGAAGAAGAATCGAAGAATGGCACTTGATTTAGACAGTCCTCAGGAAAGACTGTTTTCATCTTTGCCCACAGAGAAGATACTGAGGTCTCCACATCGGATTCTTTGCTTTGAGGTCATCAAGGAGTCTAGAGACTGGATGGTGCTTGAGTCTTGCCAGCTCCCTCGCTTCTGTCTGGAGAAACTGAAAAGAGGGAGGGGGCAAACATTGGCGAGTTGGTCTTATTGAAGTAGAAGGACAGAACAGTACATTTCAGTACTGGAAATTTGACAAAGGGTGTGTCCTTATGGCTTAGACCCAACATGCAGAGATGCAATATGACATTTTAAGCTGATGGAACTACAACAAAAACACAGCTACAAGCAAGAGTTGCTTAGTTTATAAACATATACTCAGTTACACCTGCTGTCTGGTATGAGTTGGAGTGTGCGGTAAAGTTCGGCTGTGGATGGCACAGCAGCGCTATGAGTAGCTTTAGGAGTAGACACTGTAGCGTAGGTAGATGGTTTGCGCAGCTGAGCTGGAGTGCGAGACATCCTCACTTCAGGCTCACTTCCTGCAATTGAAAACAAGACAGGTTTTGACCACGCAATTGCTGCATCGATACAGCATGCTGTACTGATTGCTGATCGTAAATACATTGCATTACAAACGTCTCAGTTTCGTACAATGAGATCTTTTATTTAACTGAAAAACACCATAGACCCAAAAATCCTGTCTCGATACGGTTTACATATAGTATACCAGTAGAACAACAGTAGAGGCAATGTGATTTTCCTTCAAGTCGTGTGTCACGTGGTTGCTTCCATTAGTCCAATTAAATGCACCCTATTGGGTAAACATGACAGTTTGGCAAGAAAAAAAAACAGGTGGGATCTAAACTGCAGCAGTCTACTAACTGCATTATTACCAGGACAACTTACTGATTGATAAGACACTTTGAGAGTCGGACAAAGAAGGTCTTTTACGGTCAACAAAGGGAGTCATGTTCAAAAATTGATTTTTAAGCCAGGAGGCACGGTCCTCCTCAAAGGCCTTTTTCTGTGAACAGAAATCCCAATATAATTAGTAAACAGGGTTGTGTCGTTGTAGGCATCGCGCCACAACATTAAGCCACAATACAAGACCATTACCTCATGGCCCAGTCTTATAGCAGCCTCCGTGAAGTTCCTCCTTTCCCTTTCAAAGTTTCTCTTCTGCTCCTCAAAAAGTCTCCACTCCTCCTTAAGTCGCTCCTTCTCCTCCAGGGTGTAGCAGTCATTAAGAAGCGCAGCCGTTTCATCATCAAACGATGAGTGCAGTTGTTGCTATAAAAAAGGCAGAAACACACTTCTATGCTTAACCTTTTCCAAACTCTCCAATATAAAGATTTTAAGCTGAAGTCAGCAGTTTTAATACACAGACATAAGCACAAAAAAGGAGTTTGTGACAGACAACAGTACTCAGTGGGTGTTTCTCAAAGTCAAGGAAGGATCCTCAACGGCTGCTATTTCAAGGATGCTAGGTCATCGAATCCCGCCAAAGGACTGTTTCAATGTCTACGATCCTGTGCATGTGTATGTGTGTATCCTCAGTGTTCTTAAAGTACCCACAATCCTGCGCGCACGTACGAGAGGAATTGGAGGAGGGACTTTTTCCTCCAACGCCTGCACACTTGTTAGACTGTTCCATTATGTGTTCTCCAAATGCTAGGAAGGAGTCTTGCCTAGCCTCTAAAAAAGGACCCGACAGGGAAAGACCCGTCCTACCAAGGAAGCACCCTAGACTTTGAGAAACTCCCAGTGAATCGTTACAGACCTGAAGGAGCTGTTGCTGCGTGTGAATGAAGTCTTTGCACTGCTGAACCTCCTGCCTCATCTTGTCCATCTCCTCCTCGTGGAGCTCCCTGGGCACCACCTCCTTAGCAGACTGCTGCTGAGACTGCACTAGAGATGCTGGGCAGACGCAAACACCAGCAGCCACGTGAACTCAACAGCTCTCGCAGAATACGCTCACTGAGCAGTTTGTTGCAACAGCTCATTTTAAACAGCATTTATTTGCAGCTACTGCTGCCTTCCTTTTATTAGTCGATAAGATATATGTGAAGAGAGTACACCCTGCTTTCTTCCGGCATTCCAGGCTGTGAAGGGTGAGCCATTCCTACACAAATTATCATTTTTGGGTGACGCAATTCCTTAAAAATGTGCCATTATGAGACAGTCGGGCTGAAGGCTACAGTATTTGGAAGTGTTGTAATACCTTGGCTTCCCAATTTCTCCATGTGATTCTTCAGCCTTCTCCACTGCATACGGATGCTGATCGCAAGCTGTTCTCTAGCATGCTCACAGGATTGGTCTAGGGTCTCCCTGCTAGACTCGCCAAGCTCTCCCTCTCCATCTGAACCTGCCTGTTTACAAGGGGCATGGCTGTAAAAATGCACCTGCTTTAAAACAAAACAAATGATAAATTAAAAAAATTAAAATTAAATAAAACTAGATGGAATTTCAAAAAAAACATACCAGTTCCAGGCTGTCATCGCCATGGGCAATTCTTGAGCAGGGCTTGCGTGGACTTAGGATGGACACCATCTCTTTTTTCATCTGCTGGAGGACTTTCTTCAGCTCTGCATTCTCTAGCACCAGAGACCTCTGTCGGTCCTCATAGTCATTTAGCAGGGATTTGTACATTTCTTCCTCATGGCTGCAGAAATTTAGAAAGCATTTATTGTAAATAAACACTAGCAATTTGAAAATTTAGGAAAACTTCTCACGACATTACCTGGCTCCAATTTTTGTTGTTTTCCATTGGCGCCTTTTGCCGTCTGACCGTCCCAGATAGTTCAATACATCAATGGCTAAGTTAAGGAGACAAATAAGTCTTCACTTGTGCAAGGGACAGTGCACAGTTGACATTATACAAGTGGCAGATGAAAACAGTTTGTAGTTTCTGGCAAAAAAGTTTTTTTTTTGTCTGTCTTTATTGGGAAGACCCAATATTGAGGTAAGGTGCTAGAGTCCAGGGTTTAACAAAATACCCCTTTAGGTAGAATTCAGAATGTTATAAAAGCTGTACTGTACCTAGTTTCTTGTCTCTTTTGTCTATCAGTAGCTGGCTGAGGCGTTCCTTTAGCTTCACACACTCCCTCTCTTTCCTTTTGGCATCATGGCTGTACTGTGACGCACGGCTGGTGATGATACTCTGGAGTTTGTGCATCTGTCCACGATGGCATAACAGAGATGGTCAGGGGCACACAGCCACATAAAGAGAGCGCAATTAAGGCAATCAGCGGTGTTGCCAAACCGAACGAAGACGCTGAAAATTTACCTCGTCCTTTTCAGTTTTTAAACAGCTTTGCAAAGTCTTCATTTTGAGTTGTAGCTGTCTCTCAGTCTCATGTAACCCAGAATTCTCCCTTCTGGAGAGTTCCAACTGATCCTGGAAATAAAAAGCACAAACCCTTGTGGTTGAAACCAGTGTTAGCAAATAGTTGTTTTGATTTGAAACTCAAAGCGCATGCCTCCCCCACAACAGAGGGCTTTTCCTCTTTAATCCAACTCTCACACCATTCTCTACCTCTCCTCATATAGCCGTGGGCAGTATGGTACCTTTAAAGAAAACTATGACAATATCAAGGAAGAGCAAGTTGACGTGAAACGAGGTACGATCAGAAACAAGTAGAGGGCTATCAGAAGAGACCCCCCTCAAACATACCTTCAGCCTGGAGTTGCTGACCTGCAGGTGTTCCAGGGTGCTAGAGCACTTCAGGTGGTCTCTCTCCAGCTCCTCCAGGGCGCGCTGACTGCGTCGGTGCACCTGCAGCAGCTCGTAAACAGCATTCAGAACTGGCACTGTGCTCAGGGTGGCCCCCTCCGCTGCGCTGGCCCCAAAACATGTGGAGGAGAGACCCAGCGACGCCATCTCCTGTTGAATAAAGAGTATTATGGCATGCGCCAACAATCACAGTATTAAGACCCCACACACTGTTAGCGTTTAAAAACATCATCACTGTACCTGGTTGATGTAGGAAACACTCTGAGGAATATTGTCCACGGTACAAAAGGCACTTAAGATACTGTAAGAGTTCTTAGACAGGGGCAATGACGAGTGCATAGACACAAGGTTGTTTTGCCTGGAGGGAGACATCGTCACTCGTGATATGCTGGATAGCTCATGGTTTCCTACAAAGAGAAGACAGAGAGCTAGCATCATATCATCAGAGAAAGTGTGCCGCAACCACATCCCTCCTGCTATTAGACTTGAACCAGGCTACAGCACTAAAATAAGAAATGAGAACGCAAATATAGGGCACCTTCAGTCGATCTATTTAAAAGAAAAGTAGCCCATGGGCCCTTCTATTCTTGAAGTATGTACTCAGGCAGAGCAGATTACCCATAGATGTCTCTACTGGCGTAGTTGTCCACCACTCTCCCATTTTACCAGATGTCAGGAGACTGGCGAGAGCATCAGTTTTGTGATACGTGTGGAGTAGATTATGCCTCACTAGCAGGCGAGAGGCTCCCACTGGCACAGAGCCCTGAAATAGAGACGTCACACCATGACATAGACCAACAGTGGATAATCTATGTTATCTGCAAAGGATTACTTTTATTGGAGTTTGACTGGGCTATACTATTGACTACAGACAGCCAAATGTGGAAGCAAATTGTTTTCAGTAACAGCTTGCCATACATACATACATACATACATACATAGAGAGAACAATTCATTAAATATCTTTATTAGGAGTACACTATTCTCTTTACATGATCTGGAAAAACGAGATTTACTGGAGTAATACTCACAAAACAAAGCTATTAAATTCCTTGTGTATGCTGAACTGGAACTATTGAGAAAGTAGTCTGAAACGTTTAATTTCCATTGGAAAGACAGAATGAGGACATTCGAGAAGGACAGTGTCACTAAGTAGACTTATTTTATCTAGTAATCCAGACAGCTTGTTTATCTTCAATGACACTCGCATAGAGCATAACGTTATGCGCGGAGAATGTGCTGAGATGGCAAGTGTTTTTCAAGTCAGCTAACGTTAGAACACTAAAAGCAGTGTCGTTGTAGATTATGTTATTAAAGAAAGTTGCACATTTCGCCTTAAACGTCACTATCGCGACGGTACTTCAATATAAGACAGCCATCCAGATATAGATTCAAATGCAATCCAGATAACAGCTAAAGAAAAATGTACAATTGTTAGCAAATGAACATTGCCATGATAAACATACTCACGCTAATGAATCCGAGAATAGCAAATTGTTCTAATTATATACCACGTTTCGTATTGACAAAAATGTAAATTTTCTGAGGTAGAAAAGTGGTTTCAAGTACAGCCGCTAGTTCGTCAGCCGCAATGCTGTAACTTATCTGGTTGAATTCTCCGTTTAACCTCAATGTAGCCCGGATAGTAAAAATCCCAGCGCTAGCGGCTGATTGTTTTGAAGTCTATTCCCATGCTGGCTTCAAACCAAACACTTCTGTCATTGGAACCTGCGTCGTCAAGCAACTAGTATCTGAGCCGTGCATTGGACGTGCATTTGGGCGAGGACAATTATACAAATGAGAGGTGCCGACCGTCAGGTGTTATTGAGCAGAGCGCAGTGCTGTAAGCACCCCCTGGCGACAGCTATGAGGCTTTCCTCTACCAAGCGCATTAGAAACAAGCACTTGTGTAATCTTGTAATCTGTCTACACATTGACTTTTCATATATATTACATTTAAAACATTTTACATTTATTTACATAGACTACTGTAGACGGAAATACAAGTCCTATAGTTAGCGGATGCTTTTATCCAAAGTGACTTATAATGAGTAGACCTACAATAACAATTATTACAAGGAGCAGATAGGGGGTAGGCATCTTGCTCAAAGATGCTTACAGGTAGGCCAACTTAGGGGCTCAAACTATAAAATATGACAAAATCACTGCCACATTAAAATACATCAAAATAAATTGTATTGAACTGTTACTATTTCTCATTGTGTCAACATGAAAAGACAGAAGCTCGATTATCTCTGCTGAGAGAATTGCACCACCACTGGGTTTATCCAAAGCAGAAACATCGAGATGCACAGCAAAGAGATGGCTCTTCGTCACTCTGGTATCTCCAAGACTCTGGCTGGTCCCTGCACTCCGCTATAAAGGCCTGGAGGTGGGACACCGGTAGCTTGTCCTGCTGCTGTTGCTCAGGAAAAGACAGTATAGTGGTTAAACCTTAAGTACAATAATTAAAGATATACTGTATGTCAATCACAAAGTATTAGTATTTCCAGTATGCGGTAACATGCTGGTGGTGATCACCTTGATGGTCTCGTAGGTTTCCGTGATAAGGGCGATGAACAGGCTGAGTACCATGTAGATGAAAAGGGAGATATAGGAGTAGAGGTAGAGTCTGCTGAAAAGCCACACCACGTAGCTTTCCTCCTTTAGCTTGTGAAAGGTAGAGTACATGTCATCCCCGTTGATGAGAGAGAAGAGGCACTCGGAGACCTTATCCATCGTTCGGAACTGAAAGGACATTAAAGTGACGACTTCAGATACAATCCAGCTTGAACACGTGTAATATAATGTATGTGTATGCTGGCTATGGTTAGCGGGTAGTTCACTTACTTTCTCATGGTAGGGCCCAAGCACTATCCAACCACAGAAGCAGTATCCAAGGTACATCATTGCAGCACAGCAGGAGAACCGGATCACGTTTGGGAAAGCTGCCCTGAGGGTTAGGATGAGGATCTAAAAGGGGAACAGAGGACTCTTTTACATTTCAGTGTAATTTGTATATGAATTTAGAATTGGTACTATGAATATATACACAAACGTAAGAATTTATAAACAAACGTTTTGTACAAGTTCCTACATTGTATTTCTTGAAGAAACCAAGGTAACGAATCACCCCAACCCAGACAAGCATCGTGGCTGTCCCCAGCAAAATACTGCAAACATCATAGTTTGTCAGGTACTGTAAAATGAAATGTGAATATGGGTCAGTTTTCATTCCTTGAGGTGAGGTTTAGCCAAAGTATCTTAATAAATAATTATAAGCTGGAAACAGCACACCTTTGTTTGTATTCCTATTTTGAGGGCTGATCCAGCTATGGTCAGTGTGTCACTGGCAATAATAAGTAGGTACCAGCCATTCACAAACTCCATGCGATCTGACCAGGACACCATTTTTTTGTAGTACGCATGGAAGAATGTGTTGAACTCCTGGATTAGAGAAACATACATACATGCTTAATAACATGTCAATAACAAGAAAAGTGGTGCGCATTAAAATATGAGAGACAGATATCAATAGCAAGAGGCCGGGGCCAATTCAATTTGAGCTTATGACCACTAAGTGTCACTGTATACAGACTTATGTATAAGAGCATTGAGTTTTGCACTAACCGAGGTATACAGTATAGTGTGAATTCCTGTTACATATCTTGTGTCAGTGATGTTTTACAATGATGTTATTTTTTATAACTTACCAATTGAAGCTTGATTCCATTGATGATACATCGTGAACACAGGATGAAAGAAGTGAAGCAGGCAACGATGACCAAAACGTCAAACAGCAGGAGGATATGGTGGTTCTTCGCTGCTAGCAGAACCACAAACATCAAGTGGGGTGCAGTGAGGGGCACTTATATGATGTAAATATATGTAAATATATAAAGCTTGTTCCACTTACTGGTGTTTTCCACTTTCCAGTCTTTGCATTCATGAAGTACAACATCATTTTTCATGCTCACTTTTATCATTCCACTATGGGCATGATTATCAAACATTATCTGTATAAAAATCAATTTATTGTAAGTCAGACAATAATGTGTCACAGGCGTCAACACAAAAACATTTGTCATTTAGTGATAAAAGAGGAAAATGACCCAAATCTCTTCTTATTGTATGTTTTGTTGGCAGAATTTGTCTTGCCACCTACCATTACACGGAAATCATAACAGTCTGGAAGCTCATGATGGCGCACAGTCTGCAGATTGATGGCTTTCAGAGTAAGGTAGATGTTGACCGATAGCAGTCTAGACAAATAGACATATTATCTGGCAGTAGCTTCGTAAAGGAATCTGGGCAAACCAGTACTTTTAGGTAATCACCTTTTAAAATCTAGAGAGAAGTTCAGATATCCTGCCAAAGTAGCATTGTAGAGTGGCCACAAAGGGTATATGGAAATACAAGCTGAAAAAAGTAAGACAACATTTTGAGAAGTTTTGAGGAACTACATTACTCTTTATAACCATACAAAAAATGATGTGTCAGTGATTGATGCAGTGTTCCTCAGCAACAGACTTCCTAATTTCTTGCAGTCACAAGTAAATCCACATTGTAATTATTTTCCATTTGTGGCCTGAATCACTGTCCATACATACGAAACTCTACCAGACATCTACCACAGTGCTGACAGCACTGTCTATCTGTCTGTCTATGTCTAAATTTTAATCAGTCTCAGAATCAGGGGTCTGCATAACGATAGGTTTTGTACCTTTCTCAATAACCGGATCAATGTCAAATGTCTCATTGCCTGGATATATGTTTCCATTCCTGTAGAACTCTTGACACAGGGACAGAGGAGTGTCTACTTTATCAGCCCTCTCATAAGCATACACTCCCACTGTCAGGTTATGAAGATTCATATACTGAAAAGCAATTTGTTTTGAGAGAAATGCAACACACATTTTCGATTCACTATTACATACAAGAATGTGTAATATTGTTTGAATTATTCCTAATGATTTTGATCTAAGAGACACGTAAAATGGTTCCAACCGATTCAAACAAAATGTTTTAGTACCCTATTGATGATGTAATAAATGTGCTCATACACATCTGATTTTGTATATAGGGCATATGTTCTATGGCTATGATCCTTGTATCCCTTCAGAAACAGATGCTTGAATGTGATAAGATTTTGATCTTTGAAGGTGACCATCATCTCATTGCTCAGACCGAAAGACACCAACTGAAGGAGACAATAAAAAGTTAAATATTTTCACCTTTCTGTAGGAGTACGATACAGCATGAAACATTTGACGGTTTCTGATCAGCATACCTGGAATGTGATGATTACAATTTTCAAAATTTGTAGCATAAGTTTCCAGGGTTTGCGACCGCGCGCTCTGTATTTTTCACAGGGGTTCATGAAGAAGTACTTGAGTTTCCTTCTGAAGTCCCTTACCACCTCAGAGTCGGGGCTTTGCTTAGGGTTGTTCAATCTGCAGAGGCCTTTGAAGTGTCTTTCCTCTGGCCTTGAAGCAACGTGGGGTTCGATTTCTTCCATTGAATCTTCCAATAAACATGTTTCAAGGAGAGAGAGAGAGAGAGAGAGAGAGAGAGAGAGAGAGAGAGAGAGAGAGAGAGAGAGAGAGAGAGAGTATTTCAAAATGAAATAGAATGTGTCAGAAAAC
>JAOEHI010042064.1:0-40554 GCA_025447815.1 Percopsis transmontana
GTGTGTGTGTGTGTGTGTGTGTGTGTGTGTGTGTGTGTGTGTGTGTGTGTGTGTGTGTGTGTGTGTGTGTGTACTTAAAAATGTCTGCACATACATGTGTGCATGAGCAAGCTACACCAAGCTTTTTGTTACTAGAGCAAGTTGAGCTTCTAAGCACTTTAAATATTGCTTTAAGACAGGAGAACTGTTATAACTCCCACATGGAAATGAAATATTCACACCGGCTATTTGACCCAAGTTGCAGTTGCAAAGGTAAACAGCAACTTCACAAATATCCGTAGGGGTGGTGTCACTTTTACAGGCACAAACTGCCCCAGCTTGACAAATTAGCTTAAATGCCTAGGTTTTTAAGCTGTGTAGTTACAAGTATTACGGGTAGAGGTCTTGCTCAAGGTAGGCTTACAGGTAGGCTGGGCATGTTGTCTATGCTGCCAATGCTACTGTATTGTGTATGACTAAGGAGTTTTTTGCCAGCATGGTAAAGCAGCATACTGCTGCGTCTAGATCGTAGCCTGTGCCAAGGGAGTGAGAAGCAAGAGATGATCACACCAATGGTTGGCTGGTAGGTTCCACCGAAAAGAATTTGGCGCGTCAGCGGGTCGCTTTTGAAAACGGCCCAGGCTTGTTGTTTTAGCGGTGTTCAGTCAGGGGAGGGAGGATTTGGGGTCAGATCAAGTTATTTATTAGCTGGAGCCATTTAAATGGGAAACTCTACCATAACAGAGTTGGGTGGAAATGAGAACTGACATGCCATGCCGACTGGAAATGGCAAGGGTGGCATCCTGCCAGGGCAGTATGCAAACATACGGTATTGCTGAGTTCTGTGGGAAGGGGAAGGGTACGGTGAGCTCCAAGGATGCTGAACCCATACCGTGATCCATTTTGGCTTCTCTTATTGAGCTGAGTAAGTAGATTGTGAACACAGAGCCTCGGTGGCACAGTCAACTTCATGGCCAGGATCAGATTATACAGTAGGAGCAGCTGGTTTAAGCTTTCTGTCTACTGTATGAGTGTTGATGGGTCCGCAGGGTGCATTGGGAGAGGAGACAGTAGTGTTTCCTCTCTTATGAGAGGGCTGGTTGTGACTTGCATTTCAGAAAATGAGCCTCTAATTGTATACATTGGCTCATCAATATAAATGTGGAAAACAAACTACAGACACACTATTGTTACCCAACTGACCCTAACTTATCCTTTTAACAGCACTTCGTTATGTCCAAATTTCACATGAATGAAGTTGTATATCAGCTTGGGGCTGGCCTCTTTGGAATACGAATTGCATCCCATTGATTTAGCAAAACTCTGTGACTTTCCGTTCCTGTCTTATTGAGTGACAAGATGATTACCACCAAGAGGATCTTTATGCAACCCACCCTTTGTGGGCGATGTAGAAGTGTTGTCACCCGCTGCGGGAGGTGACATCAAGTTTCCATGATATTCCTTCCTGAAGCCAGAGCGATGAGCCAATTGTAAAGCACACACACGTGTGGTATTTCAAATCATTCTTAGCCTGGGGGCACTGAGCTTAAAGTACACTATACTTTACAGATTTGTGTCATCCAAGTATTCTGATATGTGTGTGTGGGGGAGGTTGGGGGCAACCGTGCATGCCTGCAGCCGACTTCCAACTGCTTAACAATACGAGATATATATAATATTAACTTTGAAAGAAATTCTACAAATATTATCATTATTTGTCAAAAGGACTTGAAGGAATGTTCTGTTATCTTTGCCCGAGGTCACAGCTATACTAAATGGTAGAAGTAAACACAAGACAATGCAGTGTTTCATGATCGACGGCTGTTTTTATCTGCTACGTTAGGAGCCTTGCTGCACACACAGAAACGTGAACCCCTGTAAATCTCTGTCCCACATGTGTTCTGCTGCAGGTAGCCCAGGGCTCCAAGGTATGGGGAGAGGTACCTCTTCCAGAGGACCTGGAGGCAGAGAAAAGCAGTCGGACGTCCCGCAGCCTACTGGACGACGACGAGGACTTTGCTGCCGATGAACCTTCTGGAGGTCGGCCGATAAGACCACAGCAGCTGTGCTTGATTCGTGGGAACGATGTGGTTCTCATTATGCATTCCTTCAATTTTCTCCCCTTTCCAAAGCTGTCCCATGTGTTAAATAGGGCATGGATACAAACAGTGGCCAGTGTTTCTTGATTTGATCATATTATAACTGTGTGTGTGTGTGTGTGTGTGTGTGTGTCTCTTCAGATTTACCCAGCGGGGAGGATGATGGGAGCGCGCCGTGGTCCTCAGTGGGGCCGGAGACCACAAGTAAGTCCTCACTGGAAATGGGATTTGTGGGTCTACCATGCCTATCACGTCTCTAAGTTTCATTTAGTTACTGTGTGTATGGGTGTGGGACTTTACCTGTGTGGGGGAGTTTGTGTTAAATGTAAACGGAGGCAGCACTAGATGTTTGTCTGCACCTGAATGATGTCGCCTTCATATCCCGCTGAATGCATCCCCTCTCTTCCTCCCTGCTCATAGTCTGGTCATAACACAGGCCCGCAGATTTCTCTCAGAGACATAAACATCTCCGCGGCACCTTTTTATCTTTTCCAACGGTGGCAGAGGTGTGTGAGAACAAAAAGACACAAAAAGCTGTGTCAGACATCGCAAAACACCCTTGTTTTGCATTCCAGGCACCAGCTACCCTCTCTACAGTTGTGGAGTAATTGTTCAGAATAGGATTTATACATTTATAGATGGGGGGGACACATTCAGCCACACAGTAGAAAGAAATTACAATTTTCAAAGGGAAATTATACTGTAGGTGACTCTCAGAGAATAATTTCACAGTTCAGTCCAAGTCAGTATATCCTTCATGCACTTGATAGGAAAACTCCCTCCATGTGGCCTCCAGAGAGAATGCTTTAAAGGAGATTGAGTAAGCAGTTCCAGCACTGCTAAATACAACAAAGTCCAAAGGGTAATGGCTGCTACTTCTTAGTTTGCCCTCAGAATCGCACACGGTGACCTGATGCTGAGGCTAGTGAAGCTCATTACATCACTGCAGAATAATTGTTTTGCTAGGTGCTTTGAACGCTGACATCAGAGCTGAGGAATATACTGTACAGTACTGTAGCATGTGCCTTGCTCCCAGAAATAGTCACGCTGGGAGGCCTATCTGAATATGAATAGCTCACATAAAATGGGGACACTTGGTCAGATTTTATAATAACAATGGCTTAGGCTGGCAGGAATGTTAACATTTTAGAGATTTACAAATCATTTAAATAGTTCAAAATGATCTTTTACAGCGACAAAGATGGTTCTATTTTGCAGTGTGGATATCTCAGTCAAATCCAGCTGGGAGGTTTGGTGGGCTAACCCCTGGGTTAAGAGACAGTTTGGCAGATTAAAATATGATTATTTATGTGCAAAAAATAGTTCAAAAGTTAGAGATCAAATGACAGCTTCGTGTTAGAAATGATGTGTTAAACTCCTTCCATGGTGCAACCTGGGGCTACAAAACTGCCTCATTACTTAGGTTTATTACCTTAGTATCATAAATGTACTGACTTTTGTATCCATGTAAAGGTCAGTGTTACATTAAGTTGGCAGTTAAATAGGTATGACATCATTAACAGTATTTTTGGTGATAACGCATTCTTACTTGAAAGGTGTTTGTCGTGCTTTGGAGGCAAGTCTATTTCCATATTTAGATTTGAGCATGACGGCAATGGGAAGGAAATTTTGCTTTCCTGCGCTGAATGTGATGCTCATTATGTCTGTCCTGCCCAAAAGTCCATCCAAGATCCCCTGGCTTCCTTCCCCTTCACTCGTATAATGCAATGTAAAGTAGGCTCTAGTTAGAACCTATTATTCCGGATATCCTGTTGTGTCAGAACCACGTTCTGTGGATTTCCCCCAAGTCTCAGATATATTATTTATATCTATATATATCAGTTATTTGTGCAGAACCCGAGCTAGTTGCTATATTTGAACTATTTGGCATGCATGTAGCTAACTTAGTGAACGTCCTTGATCTGATGCGATTCAAATAGACACATCACATCATATTCTGTTACAGCCTATCAGATAGTATTGCGTCTAATGCCTCATTGGGTTTGGGTCTGTTGCTGAAGAAGGGAACAATAACAGCTCAGGTTTTGATTCTTCCACAGAAGAACAGATGTTGAAACTTGATAGGATGATGCATCAGTGCAGTGGACCCCCGTCTGTCACACTGCCAGTATGGTCAGGTTATGGAGGTCTGGTTTCAGTGGCAATGGACAGGCTGAGGCCAGGCCACCCACACCCACACAGTTGGTGTTTCGCTGTCTGCGCCGGGTGTGGGTGCATATGCAGGACCATGAGCGTGTATGTGTGTGTTTGTGATAATGTCTCTCAAATGGTTCCACAGAGGGACAAGTGCTGGCAGCTGTAGTTATTTTGGTGAGCTCTCTGTTGTTGCACTGCTGGGCTTCCTAATGTAACGGCTGGAATCCAGCCAGGGACACGAGAGGACTCGGAATGGACAGGGGGTGACTCGACTTGAACCAGACTCACCGCCACTCATTTACATGTTGTGTATGTTTTATTGAGTTGTGTATGTAATTGTTTTAACTAAACTAACTTAACTAAACTGGTCCATTTCGTCAAAATATACTGTATACCAATTTAACATCTGATGGAAACGCGAATTAAGATACCATACACATTGCAGCTGTAAATAGTTAAAAGGATAAAAAAATCTGCTCTGTAAATGTAATTTATACATTTACTGCACCAGCGTAAGGTCTGACAATGGGTCTGAGGATTTCACCCCGGTACCTAACAGCAGTCAGGGTACCGTTGGCTAGCACGGGATGGTCAGTGCTCCCCCTGGGAGACACAGCATACCTTCTTGCGACGGCACATATCACTTATACTTCCTAACTGGACAAAGTGATATCCCTGATTTTTTTTATTTATTTACTTGTTGTAATACTGTGATGATTACATGTTCCCTTCATTCTGAGCAGTGTATGAAAGTGAATATAAATCGTTGCTACTGGTCTTTTTTACCCAAAATAATTGTAGTTTTAAGTTTTGGGAACCATGCGGTTCTCACAGTGGGAGATTAGACACCGTGCTGAAGGACACTGGACTTTCCGAGGGTTAAGACCTGTTAGAGTAGTAGTGTTTGCTATTGATAACATGTTAACAGTCCATGGACAGAGACTGGGGTTTCCTGTGGAGGGCATTATTCGGAATTACTTCTCTGTCATTGAATTGAATGCTCTTAATCACTGATTTCAGCCCTATTCCCTGGCTCCTTGTTGCGATATTCTGTTGTGCCAATAACAAAGCCGTTGCTGTGGAGAACTGGATTTTCCCTTCTCCTCTTTAGGAAATAGACACTCAGGGGTTTGACAGAGCAAGCGCATGTTACTGCCTCTAATATATCCTTTTTTTCCCTTGTGGCAACATCAAGGACGGAGTTGTAAGCGAAATCTGTTTATTTTACTGACCTTTCTTAAAAAGGAGCAACTTGACGCAGAAAGATGAAGAAACACTGGCCTGCTGTGCTGTGCCCTGTGAAGCGGAGCTCATGAAAGAGCTCATGTGATTATTGGCTGCATGTTGAATTGTCCCAGAGTTCCCTCAGATCAGAGGGGTTTTGTTTAGTTAGAGCTCCATGGTTGGTCAACGTCTTTCTGGTTGCTCTCCATGGAGGGTGCTTTAGAACACTAATAACACCTCTCCTGGGATTTCTTCAACTGTTAACTCCTGCTTGTGTTGGATAAACATTTTAATACATATAGTTAATTATAGACAATAGACAAATCTGCCTCTTTCTGCACCACTTCCTGGACATTTGTATTTGTAGTTCCCACATATTTACTGTATATTAAAACAAAAAAGTTTTTAATCTATGTCACTTTTATATTTTATTATTCTACGGTCACTTTATATATTTTATATATAATATTTAATATTTTATTATAGGTTATGTATGTATGTATATATGTATGTTTAATGTATGTTTGCATGCTGCTACTGGATGCTTGAATTTCCATCGGGATTAATAAAGTATCGGGATTAATAAAGTATCTATCTATCTATCTAGATTCATATACATGAATGCAAGCATGACATCACCCAATTTGAGTTCTTACTTACAAATGATTTCAACGTCTCACTTCTTGCGAGACCTATATTTTTCAATTTGGCCTGTTACGCACTTGAAAGAGAGGATACTTAAGCTCTCATCATCTTTTCTTAGCTCTCTGTCTTATGGTGGTCGGATTCTGACCAACATCACAACATATCAGAGGCTGTTTATGTAGCGGATGCTTCGTTAAGGCTAATTAGCGTGGGGTCACTGTTTTTTTTGTTTTTTTACCCTGATGGTTTGGTCAGGAAGGTCACGCATTCTGTCTCAGTCTTTTCTAGTTTCCTGACCAGTTTGTGAACTTTGATTTATTCAGATGTATTTGGCAGTTTTTTATACGTTTATTTATGAGCTCTCTTTGTTGACATGTGCTGCAACTACAGGTGGTGTGCTTTAGCAGTATGTTTTTGTGTGTGCCTCTGTAAAACAGCTGGATCCAGCACACTTGTGTACTTGATTATAGAAGCCATTGTTTACTGATGTCTGTTCAGGTTTATGGAGTGAAGTCTCACAGAATCTGGACCAGAGTGGTTTAGATAGATCTCTTGTCAGCACAAAGCTAGAAGATTGCTAGAAGTTGTTAAGTTATGCTAAATTTGTTTACTCCAATTGACACTGAACTACTGTTCACCATTTGTAAGCTTTTCATGCGGTTGGGGATTTCTGAAAGTCCACATCAAGTGACATTTCAGAGCGTGGCCCACAGGGCAAGCAATGGAGGAATGAATGAGTCACTGCCAAAGAGAACGCCGACATTGTTTCCACTGCCAGCGCCATAAGCTAACCTTCAGTAAAGAACAGTTAGGATGGAGCTCCCTTTTAGGTCACAGAAGGAAAACAGGAAGTTGCTCCTCCCCCAGTAATGCATGAAAGCCCTAGGGTGGATATGTCACGGATTCAGGATGTGAAGAGCAGTGGTTTGTGGAGTGCTTCGCCTAGTAGGATATCCTCTTAGGACACCGCAATGTGTGTTGGACAGACCCTTGTAGAATTAATAGGTTGGCACAGTTCTAACACAATACAGCCAACCACAATCAATATATGAGCTGACTGTGGACAGTTACAACCTCATGGAAGAACCTATGTTATCTACAGATTATTGATGCTGACAAGATATTGACATTACAGACTCATTAGATAGGAGAACAATATTTATCCATCTCATCTTGTTCCAATAGTTTTGGGTCATTCCTAGAGTACTGTAAGCGGTTTTGTATATGAAATCTTGCTTAAATTAATGTAGTGATTACTTTGTCTTATACAAACCATGTGTAGTGTACTTCAGACTGTAGCAGCTAGGAAATTTCCTGTTCTGCAGTCCTGTTTGTGTTGAGTAAACTCTTTCTGGAATTCGTCAACTGATTTTTCTCTCTCTCTCTCTTTCTCGTTCATCTCCTCTCCCCCTCACCCCTTTATCTTCAAACTGTAACCTTTCTGCACCTGCCTGGCTAACTCGGCCCATGTCCCTGGTCCCTTATCTTGCTTTTTCTTGTCTGAACCATGACCCCCCCCCCCTGATCCCTGCTTGTCCCCCCTCTGACCTCTCCACTACGTCTGTGCCCCCCTTTTGTCTCTTGCCTCTTTTGCTCATTGCTTTAGAGCACTGGCTGGAATCTCCACATCTGGGGGAGATACAGAGCCCAGTCGAACCAGACTACAGTAAGTCTCTACTCCTTTTCTTTCCTGCCTTTTCCTCTTTATATTCAAGACGTTTGGCCCTCTCTCCTGTCACCTGCTCCACTCAGTTACACGCTCTCATTTCCACATGCTCTCTCAGATAGCATTCCGAGAAAGATTGGGCAGGCATGTGGAGATTCAGTGCAGCGTGTCTGTTTTTTTTCCAAAACGCCTCCTGCACTGCTCCCAGCAACGTTCCTCGCGGCAATGGAAAAATGATGGGGTTGTTCCATCGAGCAATACACTTTATCTCGCTGCAATGACAGCGCTTGTCGCTCCAGCTGAAAACAACTTTATAAGGATAGAAATGAGTCCTCTTCCTGTCTCTGGGCTAGCCAAGTGTTTCATGGAAACCATTGGGGATTTCACACTGTAACTCCTTAGGCTTCAGAAACTGTAGCCTAATACAGATGGCTCGCTTCAGTGATGTGAACCAGCAGTCATGGTCGTAAAGCCCAAGTACTCTCCCATACACAACAGTGTTTTTTTAATGTTAACATTGTGTGCTGTGGGTTGAGCACAATGGACGCTAGCTTAATACCGAGCCAAGGAGCCATTCTCAGGAGTGCCCTGGAGAGTAGCAGACTTTCAGAACGGGCTGTTAGCAGGGCTCCACTCTAAAGCTAATGCTGAGCATTCAGAGACAACTGTAGAGACCTGTTAGCAGAAAGGCCTAATATTTCAAGGGTCCCTGGTGCAGTGGGGTTATGTGGCTTGGGCCTTGTTCTTGTAAGTTCCCTTTTCCCTTCCCTCATTGGGTGAGGCAGTGTTGGGTCAGTGCCGTGGGGGGGTTGGAGGTCAAGCCAAATGTGGCTGGGCTTTAAAGGCCACAGCGGGCCCACGGCTCAATCAGGTCTTTGTCTGGCACATAGGCCTCTATGTGTTCAGAGGGGGGCCCGTCATACAAAGCGGCCACAGTTCTGCCGCTCAGCTTTAATACCTATAAGTTTGGGAATTAAGAGTTCGGAATGCTATTTTTTCTTGGCTCCTCGTCTACGCTCAGTTTCAGCTGGTTTGATAGCAGTGCTGCTTGACAAGGGGGATCCCCCACCCCCAGCCCCGGCTCTGCCCCGCCCCGCCCCTGAAAACAGCAGGCAGTGTGCGGGGGAGAGAGTCTCGGAGAAGCGGGCCAACTCGTTAGCAGCAGGGCACATCCCGGCGCTTTTAAATCAAAGGCTCTCGGGGACCCTCCCGCTCCTACGCTCGCCAGGCCCGTAACTTCACAGCGGCGAGCTCAGAAGAGCTCTGCGAGAGATTTAGGGCGGCCCCATTCGCTGTTGACCCGACAGCGAGGTACCCACTCAAGTGATTAGATTAGCCGTGGGTCAAATGAGCCGCTTGGATGAGCCGCTTTGATGTAGGATGCCTTCTTGTGCCGTATTCAGGCATTACAATTATTCCTATAGCACTGACAGTAATGGGCTGGCACAGCGCGGATTCAGGTTGCCTGCCAGGGTACGCATATACCCACCGTTTGCTGGACATATACCCCTCATTGTGCGAGTGTTCAGTTTACTCTACTGCAAATGAGGCCTTTTGTCATTGTCGGGGGGGGGGAGCATCTTGGAGAAACCTACAGGGCGCCCCTGTAGGTCTAATGCCAGTGTTGTCTGTAATGAAAAGGATTTCAGCTCTGTTTTGGTGGGCAGCTGTTGCTGACAGGGGACCGCATAGCAAAGTTCCCCACAAGCCCAAGGGGTCTATAATTTTAATTAAATGGCACCCTGTACGGATGATACATGCCCGTTGTCATTGGCTACACTTCTGGCGATATGTAATTTAAAGAGTGAGAGAAGAAACTAAATTAGAGAAGCATGTGTTTGTGTACTTGACTGTAATGCATGTGTATACTAAATGTATGCAAGCACACACGTGGATTACACAGTATGCTTGCATGTGTGTTGTTTAAATGCATGCATGCCTGTGTGTGTCCAGTGAATACCCCACGATAGGCATGGCAGGTTAGCGACTCACTGCAAGAAATAGTACAAATATTGACTTCCTCCTTAAACCCACACTGCCGCTCTGAAATCAGAGGCTGGCAGGATAAGCCCAAAAAGGTGTTGGCAGGAGGGTGAGAGAGCTATTTTAAGGTTTTATAAGATAGTGACATCGGAATCATGAAGATACGTCTCAGCATTTTATGATCTCATTATATCTGTGATTTGAATTCCTGAATTTGAATTCCAAGAATGTCCTCTGACTAGCATGCTTCCGAATGCCCTACCTTTTTAAAAGGTTGACCTAGTTCTCGGTGGCAGTTTCAGTCCATTGACATAACTCCCATGTCACGCCTTCTACTTCTGGTCTGGCCTGCCTAGTTGACGTATTTTACTTGATATGGGGGAAAATATTGAGGCCTTCTTTCAGAATGATTCACAAAGGCTTTTAAGTCCGACTAGCATTCTATCTTCCCTCCCAATTCTCTGATGTCATCAGCTATCTCTCTGGAAGCCTTGAACATGTTAGTGACCCGGCTAGCTTGGCTGATGTCCAGGCATTGTGTGCTTGAATGCCAGCATTGTTTGGGTGTTTTGCAAACTGTAATTGGTTCTGAGGTTTTAAGAAATTTGCTTTTATCAAATTCTATCCGCAAGTATGTTGCAAATCTGCTGTTTATTTGTCTTTACCAGAGAGCGAGAGAGAGCTTCGGCGAGAGAGGTACCCTGATACTGTAATTTCATAGTTATATTTGACTATGTGGGTGCTGAGCAGGCCTGTGTCAGTGTGTGCCTCGTGTTAGAGCCTTTATGCGGTGCGAGGCGGCAGTCGTCACTTTCAGCACAGACTTCACCGCAGTCGAGATATGAAAATAGACGGCATAATTGTGTGGTTCTCATTTTAGCCCCAGTAATGTGCGTGATAGTTTTAACATACTAAAGCATTCAACCAAAAGCTTACCTTTTTAAAAGGATTTATTTCCACACATTACCCTACCTCGATTATCGTCAAAGGTGTGTCGTGTCTGTTACCTTGTTGTTGAGCTCACCCTTTCTCCTCCATTTTCTGTTTCCAGTCTATTACAGAGCTCTAGTCAACTTTACTGATTCCGTGGTCTACAGCCCTGCGCTTGAAGACATCTACTCTACTGCTTTTACTGAGCTCTCGGATGCAGTGGTGGACACGGTAAGCCACATCCCATCTGTTAACACCAACGCAGACCAGAAGATGATCATCTCAAACTACATCGACTCGTATTACTTTATGTTTTACTGTAATAGTTGTGAGTTAGAGACAGAATGAAATGAAAATTGACTTTTTTACAATCACGTTGATTTTAATGTGGCTTATTAGACATCTACAGACCCCACTTGATTGACATCTCCCTGACTATTCCGTGTGACACAACTGACACCGTGTTTATGATTGGGTCTTTTGAGTAGATACATTTGGCCGACCATAGCAAATTTGCAAACTACCTCACCTGTGTCTGTGTTTTTACATACCGAATTAAAACCCAAACTAAAAACAAGACCATGTCAAAAGGTAGAAATAGCAGTCATGAAACCAGCATTTCGCATAACAAAGTCTCTAAAAATACTTGATACTGATCCTAAGCTCCACAGGCAAGTTGTTTTGAGGTCTGGGGTGCTGGGGGACAACCTGGGGAAAAACCTGGTCTCCATTTGTGGCTGTAGGGTGATCTATTGTTTGACAATAACCTCCAGGCCAGTTTATCCAGACTCATCCTGTCCTTATGCTCCCTCCTCCACAGCTTGAGTCAGAGTACAACAGGATTCCTGGCTCCCAGCAAGTTAGCGTGGTCCTCGTCAAGTAAGAACCAAACTCTACCGTGTACACCCACGGTAGACCCCTGGCAGCTCATGAATGTCTTATCTTACAAAATACCAGATCATTGTTCTTTGTCCCTTCTTCCAATATAGGATTGTACTTCTGATTGCATTGTACTGTCCACCTTGAGGAAGACCAAGTATAAGGAAGTAGCCAAGAACAATAAAGGCTTTTTAATAATCTACGGAGATGACTGCCTTGAATTTAGTTTAGGAATGTAGTTTAGTCATTCCTCCAAAGCTTTTAATGGGGGCAGTTATGGTAGTCTGCTTCTCTGGGTTGTACAGCACAAATGAAGAAATGGGCAGCTATAGAGTTTAGTCTAGTTTAATAGTTTACATTCAGGGATTCCTCAGAACAAAAACGTATAAAATGTTTGACCATGTCTTAATTTGGGGCTGTTTTGATATAAAAATCATAGGGAAAAAATTAATTTAATTTAAAACGTTTATATAACTCCTGAGCCTTCTCCCTCCCTGATCTCCACAGGAAGATGGTGAGAGAGAATGGCGTGGACGTGTTCGTGGAGCTGGACGTGGGCTCGGAGTACGGTAACAACGAGCAAGTCCGCAGCGTGCTCTACAACGTGGTGAAGGAAGGCTCCATCGCTTCCTATGTCACCTCAGTACAGGGCTTCCAGTTCAGGCGACTCGGACAAGGTAGGGGGGGGCATCCTTTCCGCGCGTATTCGCTGTCCTTTAACCTTAACACTCGGTAGTGCCATCGTCCATCGGAGGGTGTAGTCTGTGTCCTTAACATGTCGATCTGGTTTTTAGCTCAACAACTGCCCCCAGCGGATCCTGTGGCAGAGCCACGGTTGGGTTAGTACTGTGCCATGCCTGCTGCATGGAGACTGATGGCGCTGGTGTAGAGACTTGGTTACTGTCATGCTTTTAGCATTTTGAGTCTAGCTTGCTCGTTCCTTGTGACCTGGAGGCTGGAATGTTGTGCTACAGCCTCTACTTCGTACATGTGTCAGCCATTCGTATACTGTTTGATGAATGTTGTGCATGCAAGCTACGTAGCATTTACAAACAGAAAAAAAATGTAATAATAAAGATTGTATAGTAATTTGTAATATTTGCAACTTTTGGCCATGTGGCATACGAACAATAAGGAATATACTTGCATGGCATGAGTTTGATGAGTTCGGCTTTTGCAGTTTTATAGAGTTTTGTCGCGCTACAAATGTGTACCACCTTCTTCGTACGTTGGATGACAGTTAAAGCAGAATCTTCAAAGAAGACACAGACTATCTTCAAAGTATGCTCATTTAATTAAAGGAATGTTAAAAATATATATTTTGCATGTTAAAGCGGCCTTTCCTATTTTCTAAAGTGTGGTGCCTTGCGTAGTTTGTTGGCCGTACTGTAGTCTGGCTTACGTGTGTTTGACCCCTGAACCTCCCTTCCTCCCCCTTAGTGACCCCCAGCATCCGGGCCTGCATGGTGGATGAGTACAGGTGTGGTGATGGGACATGCATCCTGAGGGAGTACCTGTGTGACAACAGACCCGACTGCAGAGACATGAGCGACGAGAAGGGCTGCGGTGAGTGGAGTAGCTATGGAGGAGTACTCAGCTTGGTTGGGGTTGTGTGTGTGTGTGTGTGTGTGTGTGTGTGTGTGTGTGTGTGTGTGTGTGTGTGTGTGTGTGTGTTTCCTGAAAAAAGCTAAATGACAAAGCTCCTGCTTAAAAAATATATTGTTCAAAATTGTGTATGTATATGTCTATTTTACTTAACACCCCAAACAAAAGTTCACCATCACTTGAGCTTGGCATTTGCACAAAGCATACTGATCAGAGATCTCTTTCAGAACCGATATCTGGTCTAAAAACCCCAGCTCCTTTCACCACGGCTAGACCTACCTCCACCACTAAGAAGCTGCTGCTGCCCCTCACCCCCATTGGACCATGCAGGGCGGATCAGGCCACATGCCAGAGTGGACAGTGCATTCAGCGGGACTACCTCTGCGATGGGGAGCGGGACTGCCCGGACGGCAGCGATGAGTTCAGATGCGGTGAGGAAAATGCTCACGTGCGCACACACACGCACACACACACACACACACACACCCTACCTCTCCGACACCGGCTTATGCGCTAATTATCTCCAGGTACGCCGTCGCCCTGTGAGCCCAATGAGTTCAAATGTAAAAATGGCCGCTGCGCTCTCAAGCTCTGGCGTTGCGACGGAGACAACGACTGCGAGGACAATTCAGATGAAACGGACTGCCGTGAGTCATGATCCACTCACTCCAATTTGAGTCACAATTTAGTCATTTAGAACACTAGATCCTCGAGAAGCGGGGGTGGGGGACCAACTTGGGGCCACCTTGGGGCCACTACATGTGTTCTTGGGCAGCCATGAAAAATTTTAAGATTTTGAAATACTCTTATAGTTCCAGTATTTCTTATCTTTTTTTTTTTCTCAATTTAGTTTAGATTATCTTTAGTAAATTGGGCATGCATACCTGTATGTTTTTTGGGGGTCACGGCTCATTAAAGGTTCACAACAACTGATTTAAGTATTGAAGAGCAGGCAGAGGTTGGGCAGCTTTCTGAAATTAGAGTTAAGTCATTTAGCAGACGCTTCTGTCCAAAGAAACTAACAGCGAGTACAGTTACTCACTGTTATCAAGTATCAAGAAGCAGGTAGGGCTCCAAGGCTTCTTACAGGTATGCTTACAGGTAGGGCATGTTGGGGTTCAAACCTTTTTTCAACTGGGAGTCGACCACCCTAACCACTAGGCTATCCTGCTCAAATTAATGTCAGGGATCAAGTCTAGAACCAAACCACTACCCAAGAAATTAAGCTTTAAAGAAATGTATTTATCTCAGAGCACCCATATTAAACGTAGTTAATGTACGCCTCATTCAAATCTCTGCAGCCACCAAAGAACCTGGTAAGCCTTGTGCCCCTAAGGAGTTCATGTGTCTCAGTGACCGGAAGTGCATACCTGCCAGCTACCAGTGCGATGAGGAACCAGACTGCCCGGACCGTTCGGATGAGTACGGCTGCAGTAAGTCTCAAGAGTACAACTGGCCTACTACACCCTACTTGCCAAAAACCCTCTCTCACTCTTTTTTTTGGTATTTTGTTTTTTTCCTTTCTCTCTGCATATTTGGTTCTCCTGTATAGCTGCCCTCTGAGTACCTTTGTGTGCTGTGACTCATTTACAGTAAAGCAGGGTCTTTTTACGTATGTGGTGACCGAGATGTTTTTTGTGTAAGAACCCGCCCCTGTATTGCCTCTGCCTATGAGGAATTTTATGAGCTTCACTAAGTCACCAAATGCCATTTGCATGTCAACCATTTCACACAATGCAGTTGAGACCTGTTTTTGTTTGTGTATCGCGGGGCTCGCTGACTTGAATGCATTTTGTCCTGACTAGGTGCTCCGACGGTGACAAGCCCCCCAACGGAGTCTATCACGGCCACTCGGGGGGAGACTGTGACATTTACCTGTCAGGCTGTGGGAGTGCCCACCCCCATTATCACCTGGAGGCTCAACTGGGGTCACATCCCTGCTAGTGGCAGGTGGGTTGGATGAGAACATTTTCTCTGGTTTCACATCATTTTGAGAACATTTTGCTGCTTAACACCAAAAGGTTACGTTGTGCTTGTGTAACTGAACACAATGATAATTGGTTACAAGTGAATCCAAAGAATGCTATGATGGGTTTCTTTTATTGATGGCGTTCTGGGTAAAACATATGTTGCATTTTACTGGCAAAGCTTTCTGGAACAAGGCATCTGTAACTGGTTAAAACCCACCATGACAAATAAATGTAAGGAAATATTTAAAAATGAAGGTGCATTTTTCTACTTTGCAAACTCTTCCCTAAATGTCTCATGTCAATTATTGAGTAAGACATTTATGCTGTAACTTTGGGAACATGACATCAGAAATAAAAATGCATAATGTTTAAGGATAGACTTAAAGATTTATAATATTTAAGGGTTTTTGCATTTTTTCATGTACATGGAATTCTTCCTTTTTGTTGAAAAGTTACAAAAAAAGGTTTGGTTTTAAACTTGAGTAGTGCATTCCCCTGTCTTGCCTATAGTCCAAAGTAACTGACACTTCTCTCTACTCCTCCCCCTACAGCATTCATTCGTTCCTATACTCACACTGTTCTCTAACCCTTGTGTTTCGAACATAAACCGTGAGCAAGCAAATTTTGAGTTCTGCTGTTAAGGAGTGTATCTTTAATCATCTCTGTCATATGATTTAATTGTGAGATAACAGTTATAACTCATGACTTCTTAATATTGGACAAGAGAGACTACATCTTCCTATAGAAAATGTGATCTTTACATTAATTATATGTGGTTTATCAACAGTTTTTAAATCTTTCTTTCCCCAGGATCTCCATGACCAGTGTAAACGGACGAGGCATCCTCATCATCAGAGATGTGAAGGAGGTGGATCAGGGCGCGTACACCTGTGAAGCCATCAACGCCAAGGGCCTGGTGTTCGGCATCCCGGACGGAGTTCTGACCCTCAGAAATAACCCGGGTCCAGGTACTTCACTCTACCTATTCTGTACTCCAGCAGTCCTACTTTAAAGGGGAACTCACCTTCCTATAGTCACCTTGCATAGCACACATCAATATTACCAACCCTGGGGTGACATTTAGAGAAAAGCCATTTTTATCTGCACGTCGACCCCTTGTCTCAAACCCTTCCTCTCTGTGCTTTGTGCCAGGCAATTGTCCCAATGGTCACTTCAGTGTGGAGGGGCGCTGTGTGTCCTGCTTCTGTGCTGGAACCACCAAGAACTGCCAGGCCACCGGCCGCTACCGCAACCAAATCAGCCTGCGTTTCAACGTGGAGGGTGACCACAAAGGTACTGAGGATAATGAGTCAATAGGGCATCATAGGGCAGTCTTGCCTCTAGACGACTAATCTTCAAATCTGTTGGCGTTTGTTTTTTTTGCTTGCTTACCCCTATTTAGCCGGAATGGAATGATAACTTTTTCATAACCACATTTTGTGTCGATTTGACTGTGAGTTTGGTAGTCGAATCAGGCTCCTTAAATCTAATGGTCGACTATTCGGGGTCACCCCTAGAATTTATATCAAGCTACCCATTTCTTGGGGAAGTATTTTTCTGTCATACATGTTATCAGTGCAAGCCCAAAAAAATTATTTAAACCCTCAACTAGTAAATTCCCTTCTTTTTTCTAATTCTCTCCATTTCATGTTCTCTGGCCTACAGGAGTAAATGTTACCACTCCCTCCAGGCCCGGGACATCTCCTCTTTCCTCCACTCAACTCCTTATTGACCCAGAGGAGGAGGGCTTTAGGCTCGTCGACCTATCAAGACGTTTCGTCGCCCAGGACTCCTTTTGGACACTTCCCCGCCAGTTCCTGGGGAACAAGGTGAAGCACATCTTTA
Source organism: Percopsis transmontana (assembly GCA_025447815.1). Taxonomy (NCBI): domain Eukaryota; kingdom Metazoa; phylum Chordata; class Actinopteri; order Percopsiformes; family Percopsidae; genus Percopsis; species Percopsis transmontana. The sequence goes on from JAOEHI010042064.1 coordinate 16,983, forward strand.
AACATAATGTTCTTATGCTAATGCATGAATTCTTATGCTGATGCTAATGCTAATATTATATGTTCTTAGATTGACTCATATGGAGGTTCACTGAAGTATAAGATTGAGTACATACTGGCCCAAGGACTGTCTGAGCCCGAGACAAAACCAGATGTGATTCTGTTTGGAAATGGCCGCAGGCTTGTGTACCGCAGAGGCAAACCTACCCTTGCCCGAGTAGTGAACCAGAAAGAGATCAAATTCACAGAGGTAGGTCCATGCTAACACCGGTACTAGCAAAAAAATACAAGAAAAACACTGTACAAACAAATATCCCGAAGGCGATTCCACGCATCCTGAGGGTTTTAATTTGTCAACATCGCTGCGATTCTTGTTTTAGGAAAATTGGCAGCACTCAAACGGCCAGTCGGTGAGCCGCGAGGAGTTGATGATGACCCTGGCTAATTTGGAAAGCATCAGCATTCGTACCATCTATGACAAAAACATGGCCAGTGTGACACTTAGTGATATCACCATGGACACCACCACCGTAGAGTTCAGCACCCGGGGGCATGCCAAGAATGTTGAGGAATGCAGGTAAGACACCAGGCCCGAATTGTATAGCACTGTAAGCAAAGGTGGATCCAAAGAGTAGTATCCATGTGTATTTGATGAGGTTTCTAAGTTTGTCATAAACCGTGTCTGTCATTCCCAGGTGCCCTCCCGGCTACACTGGCCTCTCCTGTGAGATGTGCTCTGCTGGTTTTGACCGTGTGCCTGGCGGATCCTATCTGGGCTCCTGCGCCGGTTGCAACTGTCACGGACATGCCAGCGCCTGTGATCGCATCAACGGACACTGTCTGGTGAGAGATAGGTTCTCATTGGCTGGCATGGCTGCCAATTACTTGTTACTCATCACTTTAAATAAAAAAAATATTTATTTATATTTGAATAGAATTCACTTAACCTTTTTAAAAGATAAAATGTACAATATTTATATGTAATTGGAATCAGATCAAACCCTTCTGAGTCATTTTTTTCAGGTATTTAAGAACTGGTCACATTTTAGATGAATGTGCACCCATTTGGAAAATATGCAAGCAATTTTGCCCTGAACCTCACAGACACAGAACATACTATGACTATAAAAAATTTTTTTAACTCAAATTATTTCACCCAACAACGATATCACACATAACATCTTTTACATGAGGAAATTATGCTAATTAAAAGTGAATGCTTTGCTGTGTTTTCCCCCTTCCACAGAGCTGTCAGCACAACACAGAGGGCCCTCAGTGCGACAAGTGCCGCCCGGGATACTTTGGCGACCCCAGCAGAGGTCGTCATGACGACTGCAAGCCCTGCCCCTGCCCATACAGCGAGACATCTCGCCGGTAAGAGGTCTCCGCACCGCACGCCAAACAATCACCCACACCAGACGAATGCAAACTCTCACACTCCCCTAACACATGTACACTCACACATCCATACAAATTGACTCAGCAAAAGGCCAAATGTGACTGTACAAACAAGATCCCCCACACAAGAAACTCGAATACAAACACAATGCATCCTTAAACAGAAAGACAGAGTTAGAGTTCTACTGAAAATGGTTGTTTTGCCTTGCATTTTTACATTGTCACTCACTTGCCTGCCATGGAACATGCACTATCCATTAACCCGCTGTTGTAAATATTAACCGTTGGTTCCTCGCTCTGGTTTCGGGACCTTGTTTGTAGGTTCTCTGACACCTGCTTCCTGGACACTGACCAACAGGCAACATGTGATGCCTGCCAGATCGGCTACACAGGAAGACGCTGTGAAAAGTGAGGAAATTGATGTCATACGTGAAACGTATACCATAGACATATCGTCTACAGCCTAAACATTGAGCTACTGCACAGCATGTTGTATCGTTTACATTAAGACTAATGATGCCTCATTATTATGGGTATTAATGCTGTATATCCATAATATTATATTGTTTTAATAATTATTTAATGAATTAATACATTAAATAATAAAGTACAGATAACCTCTGACCTATCCTCCCTCTTCCAATCAGATAGCCAATCAAATTAAAAATGCAACTGAAACCAAGGGTGACAATCCAACATGACAACAGTTTTATACTGTAATGATATGGGCCATTTAAGTTGAGGAACAGGTCACTGTAATCTTCTAATATTCGCGTCTGTTTTAGATGTGCTCCTGGTTACCAGGGTAACCCTCTTCAGCCTAACGGAAAATGCATTCGAAACGGTAAGTGCTGGCTGATCGCTGAAGTTGTGTAATTCCCATTCTGGCTTTCTCCTGAAAGTAGAGTTGAGTATGCAGTCATGGTCTAAGTATGCAGAAGAGTAGGAGGTGTAGTTTTCATTCCCCATATATCGTCTCCTTTGCTCCAGGGAGCCCCGGCAAGTGTGATAACAGAGGATCCATCAGCTCCAACAGCAGGCCCTGTAGCTGCAAGGTATACGAACTAAAAATTAAGGAATGTAAAAATATTATGGTTATTTTATGAACATTATAGTATATTATAGGGATTTGTGTTTGGCCCTAGTGGTTGGAACCAAAATGTGGTGGTTTTGGTTTGAAACTTCCTGAGTGTATGCCCCTCCCCGCACCTGAGTGCTGATTGACCCCACAGGACTAAAGGCTCATACAGATCTTTACCTCTCTCCGTATAGCAAACAGTTGTGTTTTGAAAATATTAATAGTGAGCTGGGGCAAAAACATGGGAGGTTCTGGTGGGGGCTATTATGCAATCAAGGAGCGTACATTTAATATCTCATCTAAATTGTAAGCACCCACAGTTAAATGTGGAATTAATTGTGTTGTCCCATGTGACTGACTTTGGCATACTGTCACACTGCAATAACGTCTGTCATCTTTTTATGTGACAAATGATGAGTTAACCCCGACAGATGGATGACATGTGTGTATGTGTGTGTGTGTGTGTGTGTGTGTGTGTGTGTGTGTGTGTGTGTGTGTTGCAGAACAACGTGGCAGGCGCTCTGTGCGACGAGTGTAAGTCAGGGTCGTTCCACCTTTCAGAGGCCAACCCAGACGGGTGCCTGCAGTGTTTCTGCATGGGTGTCACCAGGCAGTGTGCCAGCTCCTCCTGGAGCAGGGACCAGGTAGGTCGGGCGACAATAGCCTCAGCATACGCGCTGCTTGTAGCAGACCTGTCAACGCAACTGCTCTGCCCTACTTGTCCACGTTAAGAGAAGCACGTCTCAGTTCGGCCGGGTGACGCGTTTTGTTTTTCGCCCTCTCAGGTCCGCGGAGGCGTGAACGGGCAGCTCTTCACCCTCTCCAACAGCGGCAACACTAGAACGATTTCGGACGGCATCATCCAGAGATCGTCCGCCGAGGTGGTCTACCGCTCCTTCACCGACGTGCCCAGCGATGTCTACTACTGGGTCCTTCCTGTGAGCTTCAGAGGAGATAAGGTGAGAGGAATGGGGGTGGTTGGGTGTGGGGGGTGGGTGGGGGGGCTATTTCTTTTGCGGCAAAAAATCAATTGGAGAGTTAGTCAAGCTGGACTTCGCTGCCCTTTTTTTCCCCGACGCTGTCAAGTTTCAGCATGTTGTTATCTGTAAAGGCAACAGCGAGGCTCTTTTTAACCGTGGGCTAGAATTTGTGTGTCTACCGTGTGATCTGAGACATATCCCTGAATGTCGTAGGGGTGAAATACCTTTCCACCATTCAACGTCAGAAAAGCGTGAGAAGTGTTTGAGCAACTCTTTCTTCTTGTTGACCCTCCCCAGGTCACGGCCTACGGCGGGGAGCTTAGCTATGTCGTGCTTTACGAACCGAGGCAACGCTCTCTCGTGATTGACGGTCAGCCGACTGTGGTTCTCCAGGGCAATGGCATTTCCCTGGAACATTACTCTCAAACTAAACCCGTCGCAGGTGTCCCAACAACTGTCACGGTGACCTTCAGAGAGGTGTGTGTTTTTAATTTCACATTTCATGTTACAGTTGCAGTGTTAGCGGTGGTTTGTTTGTTTGCCGTATCACTGTAAAAAGGATTTGTTGTTTAGCTCAATTTAAGTTGCCTTGTTGCTAGTTTAGCTGAAATAACGATGCATTCATTCAACTCCACACATTGTATTATCTTAGACCTAACCTCCTTTATCTACATTTCTCACCTAAATCCTTCAGATAAATCTAAATCCTTAGACAATGCTATCAAAATGAACCCGCGTCTCTCGTTCCTTCGCTCCAATCTGCTAGTCTATGTGGCGTCGCGCTGACCGACAGCCTTGTACTCGTGAGCACCTCCTAATGGCCCTGGCTGACATTGCGGTCTTCATGATCAGAGCCACCTATACAGACCACATGGCTGAAAGCAGGTGAGGCAACCTTAGGTCAACATACTGTGTCTTGGAATCAATTGTTCAAGTCATTTTTCCTATTCATCTGTTCTCACGTGTATCGCTTTATCTGTGTGTTTAATAGCCTCTCAGATATTAGGATGGATATTGCTGTTCCGCACTCCACCGGTAATAACAGGGCCCTGGAGGTGGAGGAGTGCGCCTGCCCTCCGGGATACAAAGGACCATCTTGCCAGGTACACAAGCATACTGAGGAGGCACAGCTGCTTTCTCGAGTGAGGAGGAGGAAAAAGGGGATTGGAGGCTGTTAGAGTAATGGAACAAACGGGGCATTCTCTCCTCTGCCATAATTTCATCCTGGCCTGAAGTCTTTTTCCATGCCTTTTGCAGGAGTGCGCTGCCGGCTACACCAGGACTGGCTCCGGCCTTTACCTGGGAACCTGCGAGAGGTGCAACTGCAACGGCCACTCCAGCGGCTGTGACCACGAGTCTGGCGCATGCCTGGTAAGATCTGCCACTCTTCTTTATCGACCACCTTGATCTCTGCAGTGGAATGCGCTAATGGTTTCTTGGCGAATCCCAACTTGTGCAATATGCTGCTGCTCATGGAAGTGTTTTAGTGTCATCACACCTCCACTGTGTGTGTGTGTGTGTGTGTGTGTCCTAACCTAAAGCAATGCCTCCATAACACCGCTGGGCCAAGGTGTGAGCGCTGTCTGCCCGGTTTCTATGGAAACCCTGTGACGGGTGGTGCTCAGGCTTGCCAGCCGTGCCCCTGCCCAGGAACCGCCTCCAGCAACCAGTGAGTTCATGTTTTAAATGGCCTTCCACTTTCTAAACCTTTTGTTAAACCCTTGACTCTGTACTGGTCTTACCTTAATATAAGTCCTCACACACTGACGTTGGGTAAAACAAAATCCACCGTTGACTTTCATTGTTTCTCAAAAACATACTTCTAACATGTCTACAAAACTGGTCGCCATTTCTACCAGTAGTATGCATTCGCAGGTTACTCGCATTTGCTGAATTAAATTGATGTAGTCTTTTAATTGAAAATATATTTACATTTTGGATTAAAACTTAAAATATGTACCTTTTCTATATTAAATTCTACAACAACCAACTGGAGTAACTGGTGGAGATCGGCTTTGTAGAGTAAGATTACAGTAACATAAAATACCCTTGAAGCTACTTAGCTAGATATTAGCCCAGCGCGAGCAGTTTGCAAGATAGTTGTGAAGTGATTATTAATTAGTGTCTATAAAACATACTCCTCCTTCTCTGTGGTATACGGCTATAAACTATACTGACATAATGATTTAAAAAAAGAAGTTTCATGGTGGGTGACCCTACTTTTCCACAGGTTCTCCCACTCTTGCTACCTGGATTACGACGGCCAGCCGACCTGTGACAGCTGTCCAACTGAATACACTGGGAGGCGCTGTGAACGGTATGAGCTCTCCAACCTTCCCGATCTCCCTCTCTATCTTTCTGTAAGGGTCAGCTGGACACATTGCTCAGTGTTTGGGAGTACAGGGTTGGCTGGCAGCAAGGCTAACACGAGCAACATACAGGCCATAGCACCCGTTGGTTTCATTCACAGAAAAGGGATATAAGCATGTCTGTGGTTTTGCAACTGTCTTGTTTTTTTCTTAGCCGGTCGTGATTGAGCTGTATTGTTGGAGGGATGGGCGAAGCCAATCAAAGGCACCCATTCTGAAGTATTTAAGGTGTTTTGGGTGATCTGTGAAGTGATGTACTTATGACATAGAATCTTATAGAATCTTAATAGTCCTAACTTTTGGTCCCAACTGAACATAATTTTGTCAGTTTGAAAAAAAAAGAGCTGACTGAGGAAACCTTTTATTAGTCGGCTTGTCTTACATTCGCTTTCTTCTGTCCACTGGTACATCTCAGATTGAGAGTCTTCTCAAAGACTGTTTCTTGCTTACGCTTTGCGCTTCGCTGGCAGTGAAATCCTAAATTGTTGGCTAATGGGACCCATGTTATGGTACAGGCCATAATTACATGTTGGGTGTCCACGGCATAAATGTAGATATGGCATTTATGAGGACTGCGTCTGTCTGAATCTTTGCGAGGTGACTTGGGCATAAGACACAATACAAAAATTACTGTTTGATCCCATCCACCTGCATCAAACCTGATTGTACTCTTTTGACATTAAGAAAAAAGACACCAGACATTTGCGAGGACCGCGTCCCGCAGGTGCTGTTAGAGGGCTTCCTGCCCATGGGATGTGGAGCCGAGGCGGTGTTCAATTTCAGCCTGGAAAAAGACATTCTACAATATGGCAGTGGATATGATGATGGTGATGATGGGGATGTGGAGGAGAGCGGCAACGGAGATGGCTTCAAGTGGCGCATCACCACTATGGACCCCAGGAGCATAGAAAGTGTTGTCATTCCTACAAGGATTTTACTATTTACTGCATCCCACCGCCGGACAACGCGCTCAACCACAACAACCAGGACGGGCGTTGTACCCTTCACCCCCGAACGGTCAGCACCTAGGCTTCCTCCGCGCTACACAGCCAGTCCGGAGGAAAGACACACTAGCTTCCAACACCTTCTCCGGATGCACCTCAACGCCTTCAACCGGCGTCTGAGCATGCTGGAGAAAAACACGCTGGACATGAAGGAGAGCATTCACGGAATGGAGAACCAGCAGATCCACTTCAGCTCCCAGCTAGAGAAGCTCATCGTTTTGCAGCCTGCCATAGAGAAGAAAGACAAGGTCATTGAATTGGAGAAGAGCTACACAGACATGGAGGCCCGCCTCAGCAGACTGGAGGGAAGACTAGAGATCCTTATTGACGGCTTCACGGCCCTGGCTCAGGAGATGAACAAGATGAAGAGAAACAGACACATTTCCCGTTCAGTCCAAGAAAAGAGATCTCAGCATCTTTTAACTACGGCCACAGTGCCTTCTAGGTATACAACGGTACAGCCTACAGCCCCTGTTACAATCTCAATAAAGCCTCTAATACGTAGAGCCACGGTACCCAAAAGTATACCAACACCGCATCTCCCTGCGAACAAACCAACTATGTCTCCTCTCAGGAATAGGAAACGCAAAACATCAGCTACCACTAAGCCTATACCTCAACTAGCCAAGAAGACTACAAAACCCAAAGCAGTCACCTCATCCTCTGGACGTCACACCACAACAAGGTCAACAACTAAGTTAAAGACCACCTTGAGTAAAGCCAGGATTAGCCCTAGACCGAAAACACAGACTACAGTAAAGCCTGATAGAAAGAAACTAGTGGAAAAGAAACCTAAGCAACCTTCACAGCTTAACAAAACAAAACCAGGTCAAGTTAAAGACGAGGTAGCAACCACTAAATTTCAACTGGAACCACCATCTCATAAACTAAAGACAGCAACAAACCAACACCAAAAAAAGCTCCACCAGCAGGCCCATAAAAAAAACACTACTGGTGGTAGAAACATCTCACTTAGATCAGATGAACCATACCTAAAGCGTGCACAACAAGAAACTAAACAAAATGATTTGAAGAATCTGTCTCAAAACACTCTGACGTCCCAGAAAAAGAAATCGGGTTCCGCTAAGGTCACTAGCAGAACCACAAAACCAATCAAGGCTACTACTGCTAAGAAACAGAACAAGCAAAAGGGGAAGTCCCAAATATCTCCTAATAATAAAAAGAAAACAAAGCCTAAGTCAAGTGTTGTGGATTTACTGAACCTTTTAAAAGGAGACCATAGTTCTACAAAGGCAAGGCAAGACCAAAATGGGTTTCTCCATGTTGTCTTAGGAAGGCTGGCCATTCCTATTAGAATTATTCCTGATGACTAAGGAATAATGTATGTTCTTTTCATGTATTTAAATGTGTGTATGTATATATTCCTACAATATGGCTATATCCTAATGAACCCAATGAGGGGACTTTAATACCTGTGTCATTATTGCAAACACTTAATTACTACTGTTTTGTTTTTTGTTTTTTTGTATTTTTTGTCCGTTATATCAGAATAATTGCACCAAATTTGCTATGACGATATAGCATAGCAGGTAGATATATTTGTTTTGGTTCTTTTCGGGTGGCCAGACTACCTTAAATTTTATTGGTTTAATTTCCACTTACCTTTTTTAGTGGTCCCTACTATGGGTGTCTTCGATGTATTGTATAATTCTAATCATTATCCAAGATTTTTTAATACATTATTTGAATGAATTAGATGACTGTTTAGTGTAAAAATGTAAATTGAAGATGCAGGACATAAGTAGTACACCCAGACTCATTTATTGACGCATTATTGTATTAAGATTGATCATGCAAATTACACACAATTGGTCAGTAATTATGCTGTATTTAATTGTGTTTCTGTCTTGGTAGACAATGTTTCTGTCTACCAAGGTTACAAAACATTATTGGTGTTATCTATTGGAGCATGTTAGCATGTTCGCAACAGCATGTTGTCGTATCAGTGTAGGTCAATATATTATGTTTATTTGCATATATCCTCTTGCGCCTGTTTAACAACATGAATTGTAAAAGCTGAAGAACAGCCCAGTTAGACTGGATAGGTCTTTCCAAAGCACGTTTTTTAGAACTGAAGTCCTGTTGAAGCAGTTGGTTGGCTGTTGACCAGCGGACCTGTCAGAGAAGAAGGTAAGACTGACAGCAGATCAGGGCAACCGGCAGGGATCTACTGCGGGATCAGCTTTTTTTAAGGGGGCGTCGGCCAATGCTTATGTCTCTGTCATATTTCTGTGTCTCTTCCGCTGTGACTTGTATTGTATCACCTTTTGCTCATCTCTCATGTTTTCTGCATTGAAAAAAGAATTCATTGAAAAATCATCTGAATTCTGGTACAATTCTCATTTGCTGTGAATTTCAATATTTCTGTTGCTCTATAAAGTCTCCTCCTCAGTTTCATCTACCTATTTGAAAGGATAGGATCAACATGTTACACATGTTGAGTGTTTTAGCATTGGCTATGCTTTATATATCACCAGTGCTGGCAGTATTTCATTAGCTTTTCTTTTTTGGGATCTTAAGTGATACAGTATAAATTATTGCTGGGTGTGTGACTTATGTGACTATCCAATCTCTAAGGAGTAGAGACATAATGTATTGGTACCGTAATTATATTTATGCCTTGAATAGCTTTTATATTCTGTAGTTTGTTTGAGTCAAATTGATTTTGTTCATCATTTCTGTCTACTATCAAATTAGCTGTTTCCTAAGTTGTATTCACTCATACAAACATTAGCTATGTGTACTTGTGTGTACTACACTGTGTACTACTAACAAATCTGCTGTTTTGTATTTCAGATGTTCTGCGGGATACACTGGTAATCCACTGGCTGGACAGAGGTGTGTTGTAGGTAATGGTATGTTCGTTTATCTAAATAAATGCCATGTGTAGTTCCAGGTGTTATTTATTTATTATTTACATTTGTAGATGTAGTTGAGATTCCTCTCTGGCATTATTTGGGATATATTGTATTGCTTAGAGTCTGTATGTAAAGAAATAATGTCTCTGCTTAGATGGTACAGATACCTGCTACAGCTGTGACCAAAGAGGAAGTGAAGGCTGTAATGGTGGCTTGTGCCACTGTAAGGTAAGCAAATAAATAATAACAATAAATAATACCTCTGTAAATATCCTAATCTTTATTTCTAAAACTGTTTAGAACAGCTTTCAATTATATATTGGTATTGCAGATGAATGTTGAGGGCCCGGCTTGCTCTAGCTGCAAGTCTGGAGCGTTCCACCTTGGCCAACACAACAAAGATGGCTGCCTCTCTTGCTTCTGTATGGGTGTGACTCAGCAGTGTACCAGCTCCACCTACTATAGAGACCTGGTAGGCCTGCTTTTGGTTATTAAGTAATTGTAGAATACGAGCACCTCAGTAGAATTGACTTCATAAGAAGCATTTATACACTGCAGTCACACAAGGTACAGTCGGTCTGACAGATCGGTCTGGCAGTAACAAAATGTTAAGTTACTTGACTTAATTAACACCAGTTCTCTGAAAATGAAAGTGAGAATACTGAATGAATTTTGAAAAAATACCATACTATAACAATTCTCAAGTGACAGTGGCATTTAAGTTTTACAAATTGGTTTTCAGTTGACGTCGGCCTTCGCTCCGGGGAACTTCCAGGGCTACGCTCTGGTAAACCGCCAGCGCACTAACCGCATCACTACTGGCTTCACTGTGGAGGTGTCCACCGAGGGCACACAGCTGTCCTATAGTAACTTTGACAACCTGGGACAGGAGCCCCACTACTGGCAGCTACCTGAACTCTACCAGGGAGACAAGGTCAGTGTCATGTTAGGTAACATACAGTGACAATGGAGCGGGGGGGGGGATACCGGGACAAAACCAGAATAAACCTGTAGACCATTCTCAAAGCGTCATCTAGTGTTGTTTCTTCTCAAAGCTAAGCCGTTTCTTCTCAAAGCTAAACTGTTTCTTCTCAAAGCTAAGCTGTTTCTTCTCAAAGCTAAGCTGTTTCTTCTCAAAGCTAAGCTGTTTCTTCTCAAAGCTAAACTAATCTTTCTTCACAAGCATCTTCATGCAATATTCTCCCATCTTTTGAACCTCTAACTTTTCTTTTTTTACAAACATATTTATACAGGTTTATATATTTTAAATATTTAAACCATTATTTAACTCTAATTATTTAACTTTAATTTTGTATTCTATAGAAAGAACCCTCTTATGCTCGAATGAAAAGATCAGAGCAGGTAAAACATGTCACTGCTTGTCTGGCTGTGAGTGAAGAGTGACCTCATTACATTCATTCATTAATTTAGTTATTCAATTACAATTAGGTAATTTAGCAGACGATTTTATCCAAAGCGACTTACAATTACATGGTGCTAATATATGAAGCATGGCATGTGTAAAGGAATTGTTGCATATTGTTGTTACGAATTGGACGTTCTGCAATTTACGTTATTCTTATGTAATGTTTGATTTTTGATTTTATTTGATTTTTGTGGTTGATGCATGGACTTCATGCAGTGTTTGTTGTATACAGTTAGGATGAGTTGGGAGGAGTTCACCTCTTATTTTAAAACGCTTACATTGCAGTGCACTGAACATTAAACATTAAACAAACAAGACTTTATGCGCCACATCCTCCAAATCATTCACTTGTTTTTTTAGTAATGAATGACTCACAAGGGAGCAAGTACTTTCATCTTTGATTTAGCAACTACCAACACTCCCAAATGCCATCTGCTCAGTGGTAAGGCTGGGAAGTGATCACGAGGCCTTGTTGTATCCACATCGATAGAGCCACATCGAATGACGCCGCTACATTGAGTGTAAAGGCTCCGGCAGGACCAAAAGAGCTAGGTGTTTGTTATGAAGTGCTCCATACAGTAGATGAATGTAGCTCTACTTTAAATAATAGCTCCACAGGTATGCATAGTGTGAATAATGTAACCAGTGTTTCAGCCGTTCGCTAACGCACGGTAAAGTTTTAGGTTCTATACGCATCATAGATGGAAAGCATGGTCAAGAACAGGTCCCTTGGTTGTCTAATTATGAGCAGCATGTTGTCACAAACTGCGTGTGTGTGTGTGTGTGTGTGTGTGTGTGTGTGTGTGTGCGTGTGCGTGTGTGTGTGCGTGTGAGCAGTTTGAATTGACTTGCAAAGACTTCTTTCTTTACAAGAGCAGGAGGCCCGGCATGTGTGTGTGCATTTAGTTTTCTAAACATTCCTATAGAGTGACAGTTGACTCCACACCTGTTAGCCCTGTTTGTTTAGAGGTTCTTAGATCTAAAGTTCCAGACCTATGTCTGGTTTATATCCTGGTTCATCAGGATATAGCCACATATTATGCTCTATTGTGTCTTTTTATACATTGTTCTGCTTTATTATACCTATATCTGTATGTTATCTGTCTGCTTGCCCTGTGTATGAAAGGTGCTGTACATACAGAAGGGTTTATAGAGGCTTGGCTTATATGGCATGACGCAGCATGTCTGACCTGTAATCCGCCAACGTTCACTGGTGTGTGAGGTCACATTAACCCCGCTCCGCCCTCCTCCACCTCCGCCCTTACAGGGTGAATTCAAACACCTGGACGACCAGGTGTGGGCAATCCTGTCCAACTTTTCCGGCGGTCAAGCGGACCCCGCTCTGTCGTTCCCCCGTTCCTCCCCGTCTTCCTCCCGCTCACGCTCCCACTCCTCTCGGTTCCCGAGTTCCCCCTCCTCCTCCTCCTCCTCCTCCTCCTCCTCCTCCTCCTCCTCCTCCCGGTGGGCTTTGCGTGACCCCGGACCAGGCTCTGCTCCGTCGGGCATATCCTCCTCATACAGGCCGGCCAGGCCGCGTCAGCAGCAGCAGCCCTCCTTCCCGGGCCGCTCCCCTTCTCTAAAGGTATATGCAGAGACAGAGGTGGGGGGAGATGGCTTAACCTCTATGTCGTTTTGGGTCAACAGTCTTTTATCTTGCGTTTCTGACTGGCTGTGTCGACTCTGATAGACTTCGCAGAAGAATACTTTGAGCAAGACCCCGGGCAGTGCTTCTGGGGCCGGCAGCAAGGTTAGACGTATTGTTTGCATGAGCGTCTAGCTGAGTGACTGACTCACTGACAGCGTGTCCCTGCCTTCGCCTCACACACCCACACGGCTGTGAAGTTAATTAACAACACATTGGCCTCAGATTGGGCAGGGCGGTTGAGTTTTGGTCCTGTAATCCATCACCATGCCAACGCACCGTGGAGGGAAATGAACTGACCTGGATTACTGTATTACTGTATATTGGATTTTCCAACAGAAGATGGGAAAGTTATTGAGGAAAACTGCAGCGTGTTTCCGCTACAACAGGGGTGGCATTTTCTCGTAATTAAGAGCGGCCGCTAAGTGCCTATTAAGGTTTTGCTCTATAATTGACAATGTGAGAGTAACATCGGTTTTACCCTGGATGGCTTGTGTAATTACACCACTGGCTGGCCCCTAAAACACTACCTTCACTGACAAGCATCACAACCTGCCATTTTGCTCTTTTGACAGTGGAGGCTATTGTTGTGATTATCAGGCGCATGGTGTGAGTCCTTTGCCGTGTTCAAATAGAAGCGGGGTAGAATAAAGGTAGTAATGTAGTAATGACAATACCACCATAGAGCATGTCACAATTGACCTTTCTCTCTGCTTGCTCTGCTCCTCTTCCTGTTGAAGTCTCTCGCCCCCTCACACTCTCTCTCTCTTTCTGGCTCATTGTCTCATGGCTCTTCTCCCTCCTGCCTCTCAGTACGCTTTGGTCTACAAAGGTTTCAGCTTGCAGCGGGACGAACTGCTCTACTGGCAGCTCCCCAAACAGTTCACCGGGGACAAGGTAACCGTGCCCAGTGAGCCCCCCCCCACCCCCGCCATCATTCTGTAAAGGAAAAGTGGCACTATAAACTCCCTGTGGAGTCTGTTTCATAAGCTCATAAACTGTCCAGTGTCCTTGACTCGTATGAATAGTAAGACATCACACATCACTTTCCAATGTCTGGATTAATGAAGGTGCATTCATTACTTTGTGGTACGAAACAATTAGTCATCACAGCTTGAAACATTTGCCAACATTTTGATTTACATTGTGTATGTTTTTTTTTTCTCCAAGATCTCCCAAGTTTTGCACACAAAGGAACCTTGTTTTTGTCGTTTAATGTACTGCTGGGGTGCCAAAGTATGAATTGAGGAGGGCGATTGTATTGGCATTGTTTGCATTGCCTCACCACATCTTGGTGTCAAAACAAGCTTCTCTGTATTATCTGCGATGCTAGTAGTGACCTGGAATCTCTTTTCCCCCAATCAGGTGGTCTCTTACGGCGGCAAGCTGAAGTACACTATCTCCTACGTTGCCGGTTCAAGGGGAACGCTCCTGGATGACGCCGACGTTCAGATTATTGTGAGTGTGCACTAACGCGGCTTTTGGTAACGTTCACTCCGACCTTCTGCTCACCCGTGATTGGTTCCTCGTCGCTCCTCTAGGGTAATGACATCACCTTGGTGGCCTCTCAGCCCTGGTCCAGGACCCAGCAGGGCTCCAGACAAACTAAACAGTTTGAGATTGTCTTTAGAGAGGTGAGTCCCTAATATGATTACAACCACAAGGCAGAGGTCATCCCTTAACTGGAGACCAAAGGACGCATAGCAAAGTGCTTTGCGGGTTAAATCAATATAATCAACATAATGCCATACAGTATATGGCTTTGATTTATCATTCTAAGATACTGGTCAAAACATTTGTACTGATGTACAGTATACATTCCTATAATATACTATCTGCCTTTATCATCATGGTAACAAAACAGATATCAGTGAAATGATGGCCCACCTAACTTCCCTGCCTGCTGTAGGAGCACTGGCGTCGGCCCGACGGCATGCCCGCCACCCGGGAGCACCTGATGATGGTCCTGGCAGACCTGGCTGACATTCTGGTGCGCGCCTCCTACTCCAGCGAGATGCGCTCCTCCAGCATCTCTGACGTCAGCCTGGAGGTGGCGGTGCCCAGCTACAGTGGCCTGGCCCAGGCCCTGGAGGTGGAGCAGTGCCGCTGCCCCCCCGGATACCAGGGGCTCTCCTGCCAGGTAACGCATTACATCATTCTTGATACTGATACTGGTGTGACAACTGCATTGACTGAGAAAGTAATTAGTAAGTAATGGCCGACCTGCACGCATCCTTGAGCAAGATGCCTAACCCCTATGTGCTCCATGTAATAGCACCATGTGATTGTAAGTCGCTTTGGATAAAAGCGTCTGCTAAATGACGGAATTGTTATTAAGGAATAATAGGTTCAGGTACATGCTCAATGTCATTTTGTTTAATGCTTTAAGTACATGTTTTGTTAGCAATGTAGTTGGCTAACAAAGTGGTTCTCAAAATGTTAAAAATAATAAAAAAAATAAGAATCAGCAGCAAAATACAAAATAAGGTAAATAATGAGTAACTAATTGTGTTTATGGTGTCTGGGTGTTTGACTCACGACCAAAAGGTCACGGGTTCAAGTCCCAGGCCTACCTGTTGGCCTACCTATCATTGTGAGTCGTTTTGGATTAAAGCTTCTGCTAAAAGGACCTAATTGTAATTGCTTAAAAGCTATGTGCCTCATCTTTTTGTTTGTTGGTTGAGTCGAAACCTTTAAGACCTGCTGCCCTAATCTAATCTGCTGTTCGCGGCCCCTTAGGACTGTGCCCCTGGGTACACCCGGGGAGACGGGGGCCTGTACCTGGGTCACTGTGAGCTGTGTGAATGCAATGGACACTCTGACGCCTGCCACCCAGAGACGGGCATCTGCACGGTACGGCACTTTAGATACCCTACTTTTGTGACACAGGATTTAGACGCAGACACGTACACACACACTGGCCAAGTTCAGGTTTCAGGTGGTTTATTTAGCCCAATAGGCAGAGGCAAGGTCAAAACACAGGCAGTGGTCGGTAACAGGCAGGAAACGAGGCAGAAACACTAGGGGAACTTGGAGCGGACGCACAAGACATAAGACAAGACACTACAAAACAACAACTAGGACTAGGAGGTTCAAGACGGGTCGTGACATACAGTAGATACACCATCTGTTTATGATAATTCAAACTGTTATGTTTACTCATTTCAAGTCAAATTTATTTATGTAGCCCATAATCACAATCCTAAACCCTCTAGAAAAATAATTGCATTCCGCTTGTTCTTTCCAGAACTGCCTACACAACACCCAGGGCGAGCTCTGTGAGCAGTGTGCTACCGGCTTCTTTGGTGACCCCACTGTTGGCACTCCGGAAGACTGCCAGCCCTGTGCGTGCCCTCACACTGACCCTGACAACCAGTGAGTACTGGCAGCGACACCTGCATTCCAGTTCCACTAAGCCGGTGTCGGTTTCTCTTACTCTGCGTTACAGCAGATTGTAGACCAAAACATTTCTGGCTAACTGTGCCGGCAAGGCAGAAACCTGACGTGTACCGCAACCACTACATATTTGCTTCTTGTCCGTGTTTGCGTGTGACTCACTTAACAGGTTCTCCCCCACCTGCGAGAGCCTCGGTAATGGAGGCTACCTGTGCACCTCTTGTCAACCAGGGTACACAGGCCAGTACTGTGAACGGTAAGAGAAACCCATCTAACCCTATTCACTCTCCAAACCTGTGTATGACACTGCATGTGATAAATGACATGTTGTATTTTTAATGGACTTTTACCCCAAAAAAAAGAATCTTTTCACACCTAACCAAGTAGAATTTCAGGTCTTAGCTACATTGAACACTAACTTTCATCCAGCTTTGACACCACAAGAATTTAGTTTGCTCTTATTTTCCCACCACCAGTTGTGCACCTGGGTATGTTGGCAACCCACAGGGGAGAGTCAAGTGTCGGCCATCCAATGGTGAGTCTATGCTACTCTCTAGTTAGCAAAAACATTAAGAAGGGGTGTAAGCCTTTAAATACACACTCTTAATTAGTTGTATAGCAGCTTATTGTGCGACTGTTATTGCGTCAGGTAGGAAGGATTGTATGAAAATAGTGAAAGCATCATGTTCATATTTCTAATGGATTGGTCACTACCTGTTCTCACAGATGCGGCCTCCTTGGTAGTGAAAGTGTACCCAGAGAGAGTCCTTGTGAACCAGGGCGGTGTCAGCACCCTCAGGTGTCAAGTGACTGGTTCTCCTCCCCACTACTTCTACTGGTCCAGAGAGGACGGCCGTCCCATCTCCAGCCGTGCCGAAAGACATAGACAAGGTACTGCATACCTTCATACACCTTCAAACGGAATGATTATGTTGAGCAGGAGGGGGAAAAAACTAACAGGACACCGGAAGTCACGTCCGATCACAAGGCTGAAGATTTGCTTTGAACCAATAAGCAATGTTTTATTTTTAGAAAACAGAAATTTCGATACTATGCACAGAATGAGCCGACATAGTATAGTATTACATGATTTCATTGTGTCCTGTTTAAAATTGGAACCAAATTCCTCCGTGTGCAGGAGAGGAGCTTCACTTCTCCAGTGTTCAGCCCGGCGACGCCGGTGTCTACATCTGCACCTGCAGGGACCAGCGCAGCAGCAACACAAGCCGGGCTGAGATCGTCGTTACAGGTACTCCACATCAGTGGTTCTCAAACTGTGGGCCGGGCCCCCCCTGCCTCCGACGGGTCACAGGAAGCTTCTGGTGTTTACGGGATAACTATATTTATTTTTTAATATTAGTTTTAGTTTTAGTGTTTTAAATGCAATGGTGTTCATTGTTTATATATTTATAATTTTAAGCTTTATGGCATGGGGGGGGGGTTACACAAATGCTCAAAGTTTGAAAACCACTGCTTTATCTGTCCCATCCCATACCACTGCCACAAGAACACTGGTTTTCCTTCAAAGGGATCCTAGCTGTACATTAAGATACACATGGTTTCTAAATTTGTTTGACCTCATACTCCAACTTGATTGACTGACTTTCCTGATACTCTTGGTATCAACAGTCAGGGCGAATCAGACAAGACACATATCCCTTGGTTCGTATCCAATGCCTTTCAAGGGAATTCAGTATGGTTCGTTGCTGTGACTGATTACTAAGGTTAATTAATTTAACCATCACAGAGCAGAACAGGTTTGAGTAGTAGCTGTGTTTTTCATGCTAGTTGTGCATGAAGTTCATGTGCTATATATAACTCATGACTTCATGCATTATGCTCAGTGATAAGCCAAGTAATGAGTCGTGTGTTATCCAAGTTGCCAAGGGAAAAATATGTTGTTTGTTTTAAAGGCATGCGCTGTCAGAGGTACGCTGAAGTCTACCTGCTGTTCTGGACACAAATCCAGGAGTTTACCTTTAAACGAACACAATTTAAATGAATTTGCAAGCCCCTTTTTAATTGGTCTTTTGTAATTGTTGCTAACAAACAAACAAAATTTAAAGCTAAAGGATATTTCTTTTGTTTCTCTCCAAGAGACATTTTCGAATAATACGGCCTCCATTATTTTCACCAGCTGCCACTAAACCCATTGAGGTGACCATAGAGGAGCCCAAAAAACAGACCATCAGGGTGGGATCGACCATCTTCCTTATCTGTACCGCCAAGAGCCAGGTAACTCTACCCTAATATCTCCCTCATTACTTTTCAAGTACAGACCATGCATTCAAACATAGTGAAGATTTTGTTGCAGTTAGAGTTGCCAGTGTCAATACAATGATAGTGAATTGACATAGTTCTTATTATTACTTCTTATTGTGTTGTGTAATCCAAGTCGGAGTACAATAGTCTCTCTGTGAGGACACAGAGTTTTACTTGGAGATGCCAGTTTACTGCCACAACAGAATTTGATACGGACCTCCACCTAGTTTGTCCCAAATTAACTGTACACTTGCCCAATCTTGCAGTCACCTGCCTACACCTTAGTGTGGACCCGGCAGGGTAACAGGAAGCTGCCCAACCGGGCCATGGACTTTAACGGCATCCTGACAATTCGGGACGTCCAGCTTGAGGATGCAGGCATCTACGTTTGCACTGGCTCCAACATGTTCGCAATGGACGAGGACAATGCCATCCTCTACGTGCCAGGTTTGTGATCCTTGGCACCGTATTCCATTACCCATCACCCTCTGCCACCATATCGGTTCCCTTCCCATGCCTCAACCCCTCCACCATCGAATGGCGCATGCTTCCTTGTTTTGACTGCATTTCCCAACGTGCAATGTGTCGACAGTCGGCTACTGTAACAGCATAATAAATGTTCAGCTCTAACCTCTGCAGCTTTTACCTTTCTCCGCCCTGCTGTGTCATGCCATGCTAGTCACTGAACCTTCTAATCTTTTTTTTGTATTTTTTTGAGAAAAAATATACAGCTTGTGGGTCTTATTAATCTAAAACGCTAAAGTCCATCTTTCTGAATAACCCACTGTATGGGGCCAATTTCAATGGTGCTTTAGTCTTATTTTACAAATGACTTTGCAAACGGTTATATATGCTGGGTTTGCCATAAAACGTTGGTGATAGACGAGCAAAGCGTGCAGTCCTTTGAATCAGATCAATCTGTTGGCAATTAATTGTGTCGTCAATACTTGACTGATAAAACTGCTTTAGTTTTTCCTCATTCGCATCAAAGTAATTGGTGGTGGTTTGGTTGCTTCTTGATCGCTGGTGTAGCCTCTGGTTTCTGCTGGTTTCTGCTGGTTTCTAGCAGGGTGCTGGTTTATGGTGTACCCTTGGATCCTGGGTCCTCCGTTAATAAAGTTCTTTGAGATGTAGTGATACACACTCTGGAATGATGGGTGCTTAGAGACTCTAGAAACGGACATTCAAAGAGAAACCCCAACTGAGAGGAACCCCAGTCCCTCCCCTATTCTGTTGGTTTAGTTTAGTTTGTTTCACCACGTACAGTATTCTCCCTAAATTGCTGTCTGCCATGTTACTCTCCTGATTAATATGATGAATGTGGACAAAGGAAACGGTGCTGTCAGCCATGCAGTAGGTTGAGTTTACACTACATACAGTACATGTTATATTACTGAAATACTGCTGCTTTGTTTGAAAGTTTTTATAATGTCCGCAGCAATGTCAGTGTACTGTTATTGTTTATTGAGCTTTAATTAAACGTTCTTTGGGCTGACTTGAAATGTAAAAGATTTTCTTTCCAGAAATCACAGTAAATGTGTACAATACAATCTTGAAATCAATGATACATATTTTTTGCTAATTAAAATGTTATCCCAATATTTCTCCACACAAATATACCTAAAATGCAAACATTTTATGTTAAAAAATATATATATTTTGTAATTATTTGAGGGAATAAAATTATCTGTGTTTACATTAATGCTAAAGTATGTAGAGAATTTATCAAATTATAATTTTTTGTATTGGTGCTTTGACATAACATTTTATACTGTATCTGTTGAAAACATTTTACTCTTTAACACATAATTAGAAGTAATTTTATGCCATTTTATTTACCATGTGGTCCGGATTAAATCTGCACATTTTTGTTTTAGATATATTCATATATTTCTTTATTACTTGCTACAATGGTGCTATTGGAAAGATATCCTCTCATTGTTTTTAGAATACCTAGTTGTTGTTATTTTTGTTATTTTTTGTATGCACATAATGCATTGTATTTACCGTAACTGTGAAAATATTTTGTGAAAAAGGGATATTTGATTAAAATAATGTTGGTAGAACAGTCCATCCATCCATTGATTTTTTTTTAAAAAAAATAATTATTATTTTTTAACTTATTTATTCTGTTCGGAGTAATGAGGGTGGTGGCGCCCATCCCAGCTTACTTACTTTACTCTTACTTACTTTAAGAATATACTGAGAAGGGAGGTTACCCTAGATAGGACCCCAGTCCTCAAAGGGTCACTAAAAATTCTCTCTCTCACACACACACACACACACACACACACACACACACACACACACACACACACACACACACACACACACACACAAACAATTTATATCTGCAGTATATGACCTGGATCGTTTAACTGGAGTACCAGGATGAAGCCCAGAAGAACGCAGCCACACCCAATGAAACATGAACTAAAACACATCTATAGCTAATAGCATCAATAATGGGTATATTTGATTTAGGTGTGCTGATTATAGCAAGCACTGACAATGCAGTTGACTGATTGGCTTGCTCATTTGCACACCTGCATCAAACCGTTATTAATCTTAATCGATGCAGCTGACCCTGCTGTGTCACGTCTGTCAAAAGGTTACTATCAGATGGGGTACATATTATCTTGACATATCTGGTTAACATTGGCATATAACCACAAGCTGTATACACGCTGTTTGAGATGATATAAGACCTGTAAAAAAAATTATGAATTTTTAATCTGCTTCTCATTACTAACCTGCATGTCTACAGTGTAGCTTGTTTTATTCTTTATACCTTTATGTCTCCTAGTGTTTTGTGCTTCTCATAACTGTGTATGTTTTTGCATTTACATTTCCATAACATACTGTACACACATAATGTTTTTTTTTTGTTTAGTTTAGTTTTTTGCACTGATTCATATTTAAAATACCATATCTGTTCCAATATTTACTTGTTTTGAAGTGTTTGTGTCTCTTGAACCTCCAACTGGTTGAAAGGTAAGTCTTTTTTTATTGCATGGAACTGAATACAATGGCACCAATCAATTATGATAATGAAACTCCAAGTCTTTTGTGAACTAATGGCTGGTGGATTTTCCTTTCGCATTTTTATAATTCTGAAATAAAACAGGGGAAATTCCTGCCATTTGCATTCGTGTCAGTTCACTTGTGTTTCTGTTTTGGATGATGTTTTTTTTTTTTTTTATATATATACTGTATATATATATTTTTTTTTTTTCTTTTAAACCAACGGGACCAAATCCTGCCAGCTCATGAGACGAATTTAAGTGTCCTCAGTAAAGGCTGGCAGTCAATGGGCCCTCGGTGGCAGACAAATTGGAAAATTCCAGTCAGCAGTTTTTCCGATGTTTCCTCTGGAGAAACTGACCTGTCAGTTAACCCTGTCCCCTCCCTTCCCTTCACCCCCCTCCCCCTATCTCCAGAGGGCTCAAAGACTCAGATGTTTTACACAGCCTATGAAATGTTTGAAGGACATGGAAAGCGTAAGTCATGCATGGTCATGGTCAGGGTCACCTCTCTCTCCACTGGCCTTCCTGGAGGGACCCCCCCCCCCCTCTCTCTCTCTATCTGGCATGCATGCAACATGTATGTTATCGGCGCTCTGGTAGTGCCCATGTACAATCAACACCACACAAACACAAAAACACAGGATTGAACCAAGCAGCAGCTTATTGGTCAGGTATATTCTGTAACATATAATCTAAACATCAAATATAGCATATTGTTATATTCAGGTGCACTGTAATAAAACTCTTTCAACTTTGGCAGAGTTAAGTTGTTGCCTTAACTCTGTTATGTTCACCTATACCACTATCATGTATGTTCAACTCAGCATGACTGTTTAAGACTATTCAGAAGTGGAATAAACTACTTGTTTAAGTTTTTTACTTTGTAGAGTTATCATAGCAGTTAAACTAATGTCTGAGACTTTTATCGGTCATGACTGCAATGCCTCATATAGATAAAGTGGAGATTGTGCATGAGCATTACGGGGTTCTGCCTTGCTCCTCGGGTTCATGCGGGTCCATCACTAAAGAGGGACGTGCATGTTCATTTCTATAGGAAACTCCTACTGTATGTTGAGTCCAGTCCAGTCATTATATTTTATCAAATGATTATATACAATTATGTTATTGTATTATGAATATACATGTATACTATAATATAAATAATAACACAAAATATTAAGTTAATGCCCCTGGAAACCCTGACACGTGATTTTAGTTTAAATCGACTAATTCGACCATTTCTGTGGTTGAATTTGAGCAGAGCTACAGGATGCTGTACATTTGCTGATGTCAGCCCTGCACACCAATCATAAAAGAAGGTTGTCCCCCCCCTAACAGGCGCAAACAAAGACAGTAGTAGAGTAGATAGATGTCAATCAAGTGGGATCTACACACCCACATAGAGAAGAGGCCTAATTGTTTTTCAGCCACATTAACTCAAAGCACTGTTTGGGTTTACTGGGGACTTTAAAGAGTAGCTTTTAACTAAAGCCATTGCTGAAACACTTAACCATGTAATGCCTAGTACAACTCCAACTGCGGCGCTCAACACTCAGAAATGGGGGTCATCTATTCCTTTTCTCCTCTGCACTGCTCTTTCCCTTCCGGAACCATGCTGTAAATAGCTATTATCTGGGCTTCAAACATCATACTGTGCCTATTACATCCCATCACTACCATATTACATCCTTAAAACGGGGGAAAACAGGCTGATGCACAAGAGGCCTGTAACTGTCAACCCTGGTTAAAAATATGTGTGCCTCGCCCTGCCACACTATTGCGAAAAACAGCTACACCATTTTAGCTGTTTGGCATTTTAATAAATAGATAATAACCGAAGAATACATACTAGCAGCAGAGATGACAATCAGCTTTGGAGACAAATTAGAAATATTTAACGTTAATTGTTGTTTTTCAGAAGTGAATGAACAAAAAACTGATCCCAATATCCCACATAAACATTTTATGCATATACCAGAAAGGCAAAAGAGATTGAATGTCCTTATTAGAGTTTTTATTAGTCTACGATCTAGACAGTCCAGCCTATTTAAGTAGAACAGGGCATCACCCAGCCCTGTAGAGTAGTCTCTGTGAGGTCAGACAGTTCCAGCCC
>JAOEHI010042064.1:40654-53261 GCA_025447815.1 Percopsis transmontana
GCCCGCTTAGATAGCACTGATTCTCCTCCCCGGCCACTGAAAGAGTGCTTTCTTTTGCTCTTGGATCATGTGAGTTTAAATACGGGGCCTTTCAGCCAGTCAATCTGGCACAGGCACTAATGTTACCCGAGGCCATGCCAAGCCAACGCCAGCCTGCCATTTCTCATCTCTGTCATCTGCTCTGAGGAGCAAGGCCATCGCAAAGGGTGGGGGCATGGGCGTAGGCTGCCACTCTTGCACACTGTCTGGTCAATTTAATTTTCATTTCAATCAGAAGCATTCATCCAAAAAGATTCCTAGCAGCTTACTCCCTGTAATACCCAAGCGGGCGGTTACAGACCGGTTTGCACAACTGTGACTTCTTTTTTTCATCACATTATTATCCATTACATTCACCTCATTTTGGCCTGCGTCTGACGGCTGTGCCCCCCCCCCGTAGCCACCGAGGGGGTCCAACCCGTGGCCACCGTCACTCCTCCGACACTGATTCTCCAGCAAGGAGAGAGAGCTGAGTTCCGCTGCACGGCCACTGGGAACCCTACGCCTGCTGTGGAGTGGATTGGTAAGACCCGACCCGATCTGACCCAACCTGACTGTGTCCGAACTCTGGAGATCCTTTTGGGTGGCAGGGAGAGTATAAATATTGACGATTTTTACGCCCCCAGAACCACACATTTCTGTGTCAGTTTAGCTATGCTAGTTCTATGCTAAGAGGAAACAAGTTGAAGTAGGTGTCAAAAAAAAAATGAACAAAACAAATGAAAGCACTGAAGGAGAGGTGTCTCTTTACATCAGGAGGGCAGGATAGTCTAGTGGTCTAGGTGTTGGACTCTCCGCCAGAAGGTCGTGGGTTCAAGCCCCAAAGATGGTCCACCTGTAAGAATCCTTGAGCAAGATGCCTAACCCCTATTTGCTTTATGTAATAGCAACATGTAATTGTAAGTCACTTTGGATAAAAGCATCTGCTAATTGTAAAAACACCAGAACAGCCTATTGGGGCAGATACATTTTGAGGAAAAGTTTGAGGCGCTTTGGTCAAGGTTGAACAAAGTTTAACTTGATTGGTTGAATGAATTACTCAATATTGAGGAGTCCGTTACACGGAGATCTAGCCTACAAACCGTTGGTGTGAAAGAACACAGAAACAAAAAATAAAGATGTTGCTTTTCTTTCAGGTAGCTGTGAGCTGTGATGATTACTTTTCTTTATTGAGTGAGGTTAACTGACGATACTAGCAAATATATCCCGCCCCTATCCACATGATATTGTAGATTATTGTAGATATGACCCACCCGTAAGACTTTATTTCCAAATGGGCTCATTCTTCGAACAAACCAATCCCCTTCTCTTCCCTGCCATTCAATGCTGTCTCTCTCTCATGGTGACAGTGTGTGCCTGTGGTTGCAGGAGGACCAGATAACAGGATGAGTCCCAGAGCTGTGGTACGAGGCGGGGTACTGACCTTCACATCCGTCAGTGAGGCCGATTCAGGAGAATACACCTGCAAGGCTTTGAACACTAACGGCGAGCACTCAACACGAGTCTCCCTCTATGTGCAAAGTATGCTGTGAGCGTGTGTGTGTGTGTGTGTGTGTGTGTACATTATGCCTGTACTGTGTTTATCAAAATGCATTAATCCTGACAGGATAATTTAGCAATAGATTGCTGTATTCATTTTTTACCACATATATTTTTACTGTGTATATTCCATTTACGTTTTACAATGTACAATGTGCATTGGTATTTTAAAGGCATTTTAAAGGTCCACTATGCAATTTCTTACACAAAAAAGAATGTGACACATAAAAATCGACGGGATGGATATTCAAATCGTTTCATGAGCTAATGTGTTCTACATAGTCCCCCTGCCACGGAGGTCGCCATGTTTACCTAAAGTTATAGTATGCTCAGCTGCGTCTACACCAGTAGGTCTAAGTACATGATCCAAGAACCAGTGTTTTTGAGGGAAATTGCTTATCGGACCTTTTGAGTAAAATAATTTATTATTAGGCTACTGTAGTTCTTATGTAAGATGTCTGTTAGGGCCAAACCAGGTGGGCCAAGGCATCAAGCCTGAGGTCCAAGTCAGTCCCCAAAGCATGTCCATCCATGAAGGGGAAACCCTGAGGCTGTACTGCCGCGCATCAGGATCACCCACTGCCAAACTCACCTGGATGAAAAGTGAAGGACAAATCTCTCCACAGGTAAGATAATGCCTTTTTTAAATCAGTTGAATGCAGCAGTTGAATGCTAATCTTAGCATGGTCTGATTAAAACTTTAACTCATGTATTTACATTGTGGTGTGTTCTATCTGTATATGGAGGTGTACAGTAACTGCCGACGGTGAATTGTCTTGTTTTTTCCCCCAAGGACTTATTACAGTTTGACATTTTTCACCACAGTTTTTCAATATTTTGACCATATTCTTTCTTTTTATTTTCCCTCTTTTGTTTCCTCCCTTTTTTATCCCACCCTGTTCTGTTGTTTGACATTTTGCTCAGGCCATTCCTTCTCATGGTTTCCATCAGTTTAAAAGCAACAGTCTCGATGTGTTACAGAGACGTATTGAGGAGCTGCAGGTCTGTCCATCTGTCCTCTGTCTGCCTGTTGTGTGTCTCTCACTTCCCACCACGCCTTTAAACACTGTCGACTAAACGCATGACCAAAACTTGTCAAAATGTCTCTCTGCTAATGTAACATTGTAACTGCCATTAATTCAACAGCAAGTCGCTGTTTACCATGTTGAATCAGAGCTAGCATGACTATTCGCTGTAACCAAATAATTGAGTAGTAGGAGCACGGGTTAGTGTTTTTTGGCTTTAGTGTTCCATAGTCCATTGTTTTGTGACTGTTCACATCATACGGAAGACTATTAGGGTCACGCAAAAAAAAAAATTCTGATATTGAACTCGGAATTCCGCGTTTGAATTTGAAATTTTGAGAACAAAGTCAAAATAACCTTTCGAGAATAAAGTCGGAATTAAGTTTTGAGAATAAAGTCGGAATTCCGAGGTTAAAGTCAAAATACATTGTGAGAATACAGCGGGAACACATCATATTAGAGCAAGCAGCCGCACGCATGCTACGTCTCTCCGCTGTAACTCTGAGACAATGGTACTCCCTTTTTCTCTCTCTCGCTTTATATTTATATATGGACAGAGAGAGAGAGAGCCCTAGTCATGTAACCGATTAGGCACGTAAGCACATACTGTATGCGTACTATTACGCACGTAGGCACACATACAGCACGGACGCACATGAGGGGGTGCACTGCCCACCGACACAGTGAGGAGGCTGATTTGTATATCACGGAATTCCGACTTCATTCTCAAAACTTAATTTCGACCTTATTCTCGAAAGACTATTTCGACCTTATTCTATACATTTCGTCATTGAATTCGGAATTCCGAGTTTATTCTTGAAACACAGGGGCCCTTTCTTTGCGTGGCCCTAATAGTCTTCCGTATCATATCATACCATCCCTGACATTTTTGTTCTAAACACACAGTGGATTCCCTTCATTCCATTGACTATATTAACAGGACTATACATACAGTTGGTAGTGAAGGTGTTGCAGACATAGTTTGTGCCAGGCTCGATCCCACTGTCTGTGCCCTGGGAGGGATGGCTGGGGGGGGGGGTGGCGGCTTGTGTTAGTCTGGCATCCATGCAGGTCTGCTCGGCCCGACGAGGGCTTCAGAGCTTCAGAGCCCGTTTAGTTTTGCCTCAGCGAGCCCCTGCGTTGTGTCAGCCTTTCCCAAGGGGAGTCTGGCTCTGCCGTGCGACCACGCAGAAATTCTGTGTGCTCTAGCAAACAGGTTGCTTTGAAAAGTCGTCAATAGGTTCAGACACCACATTGAGCCCATGGGCACATCACAGCCACAGTCTGCCTCACGGTTGACCGGGCTGAAGCTAAGCAGTTTTGTCTATAGATGCCGCGAGACACCCCGGATACAGTAATCCCCCGGGCCCCGGGTCCTCCCATTTTAGGTGTTTCCAAACTTTTCCAAAAGCTTCAATCCCAAATGGCCCTGGTACAAACAAGTTTGGTTTCATATTGGTTTCATTCAAATTCAAAAAATCACCGTGAGATCATTTGTCAGATTGTATTGTCTGTAGTGCCTGTTTGGTTTGCTTAAATCAATTTGTCTCATTGTGGGTCCATTTCCAAATGATCCTAATTAGTCACTACACCTGAAATAATTTAATTTGCACTAGGCCTATAGTAACAACTCATTGCACTAAATACTGTAGTAAAGTTACATGTTTTCCTATTAACACATTTTAATCACACCAATTATTATAGTAATGTAATAAAAAGTAAATTGGCCTTATTTTGTAGAATATCATGTACAAAGCGCATAGTCATTTCAAAACGCAAAATTCCATTTCTGAAAAGCAGCCCTGAACTGCAATAACAGTCGTGTCGTGTCTTAAATTTTGCCGTAGTGCTTTTGTGTTGCTATTAGCTAGTAGGCTAATCATTTAATGTCATGGTGTCAGCAATGTTTGTGTTGTGTCAAAGGACTACATAGGTAAGTCAATGTAATATATCCTGTATGTGTATTTTCTGTGTTGATATGGCATGTATATAAATATTTCAATCATGTCAAATTTTTTTCGAAAGATTGGTGTCTGCATCACACCAGGCAGCAGTCTGTGTTTAAAAATTTGTTTCAAACTAAACTCCTTGCTTGGCACTGTGATCCCTCCAGGCCCGCATGGATCGTACTGATATTGGTACTCTGCTCATCCCAAACGTCAGGATGTCTGACGCGGGGACCTACATATGTGTGGGCAGTAACAGTGCTGGCTCAAATAGAGCTACCATTCAAGTCTCTGTGCATAAAGGTAATAGGTCAACAACCTTTAGTATTTAAACACAGACCAGTGACATATGTTATTATAGATTATACATTATTATTATTTTCGACTCATCTGATAATTTCCCTATAGCACAATCTAAGTTAAATAAAATAAATAAATGTTAAATAAATGTGGCCTTCATTCACAGGGAAAAGACAATTCAGAGCAATCTTGAACAATAACTAAGATTATGATAAATAGACCAACAGAACAGCTATGGGTTCACAAAGCATAACCTAACGTTTGTGCTTTCTGGTTTCACAGCCGATCACATTACCTCAGCCATCACCATCCAGCCCTCTATTGCAGATGTTCAGGAGGGACAGAGTGTGGACCTCAACTGTTTCGTCCCTGGAAACCCTCCTCCGCAGGTGACCTGGTCAAGAGCCAGCGGGCGCCTCTCCTCCAATCACCAGGTAGGATTTAACACACACAAGCATAGACTCCAAAACACATCCATACACAGAAGGTGAGAAAAGGTGTTTTAAATCTTTCAGGAGGAGGTACTAGTCTCGACCCAACTGGAAAATGCGACAGTACAAGATTGTGCATTCATAACATTTTTCTAAAATGAAATGTGCCGTAATATGTATGCTTCATGTATAATAGCATAACTGTAAGCATCTTCTCAACTAATTTGATATGAATACTTACTCATAAACATTTATAAACTTGCTTGCTTACTTGCTTACGATGGTGTGATTAATGTTATGAACATTTTAGTAATGCACTGTACAAGAAGTCGTAGTTGGATAAACATATTTTCTTTCAAATTAAAAATCAAAAGTTAAGGTAACAGGGTAAGTCAAGTTTAACATCTTACATTTAACATTACATTGTAGTTCAGTGCTTGATTTTAGTTGTATCAATGTTTCGGCTGAAGGTTCTGGGCAACCAGCTGCGTATTCTGTCAGCCACTCCAGATGACTCAGGAGAGTACATCTGCCAGGTGCAGGGCACCTCCGGTACCCCTGGCAACCCTGGCTCCTCCGTCCGCCAGGCCTCTGTCTCTGTGTCGGTCACCTCTACCTCCTCCCGTAAGTCTTATAATACATGCTCAGTCACAAACACGTAGTACATGTACAGGACATATTATTACATAGTCCAGAAAAAGTATACTCGTTGTTTCTCATGGCAGCAAATTTACCCTCCCAGTTCACTGTTGATGTTTGATTTTTGATTCTACTTTTCTTATCTGCACTTTTTCTATAAAGCTTAAAGTTTCTCTCCTTAAATGCGCTCAGATGTGGGAGGGGCTCGCACTCTCCTGGTTTCATCCAACCAGCGTTCTTGTTTTGATTGCAAACTCCGAGGGGCGTGCCCCTCCCTCAGTCACGCAGTTTTGATTCCAAACACACACAGTAAGCTTGACTGGGTCTCGAAGGCCCTATACCACAATCAAGGAGTGTGCCTTTAAGGTCCGACAAATAAATACAACTTGATTGCCCCTCAGTTCTATATATGCAGTATTTATGGTGCTGGTGAAATTGAAGAGAGGAACATCAGTGACATATGGGGCAGGGAGGCTGTTGTGTTCACAACACCCCCACCCGTTATGAATGGCTTTTCCACTTTCCAACCCTGCCCAGTGTGACCTCAGAGTGTATGTTTTTCCCCACGGCTGTCCGTGATCTCATCCCGGTTTCGACTCCCTCCTGGATTTCAGTGATGTTTTTGAGTTAATAAGTGGCTGCTTATGTGGGCCACGGCCACACTGGCTGGTAATCCAGCACGGCCGGTGTTTGTGAACAACAAGCCGAGGGAATTAGTACTCAAACTATTTCCCCCGGGACCCCCCAAAAAGGGGTTTGTAACTCACGTCACGAGCTATGGATCATTTCTTTTCCTGTGCAAAATGTAGAAATGAAGAGAAATAAGTACAATCCTAGAATGAGAAGACTAATTGAAACAAGATTTCAATGTATTACAGTGCAATATGTACCATAGTAGTACCATATTGACCTTCATTCTGCCCCACTGAACCAGGTCTGCAGACGCCCATCATCTCCATTGAGCCCCACAGTGCTGCGGTGCGCATCGGGGATTCAGCCACGTTCAGGTGCCAGGTGTACAGCGGAGCCCAGCCTGTCAGACTGGAGTGGAAACTGTCCAACCAGCAGCCCCTGCCAGGTGGGGGGCGGGGCCACACACACACACACACACACACACACACACACACGCACACACACACACACACACACACACGCGCGCGCACACCTCTACACATGAATGGGTCTGCTTTCAGCCCAGAAAAACACGTTATTATTTATAGTGTATAAGTGACCATAGCTGCATTCGCCCCCTCTACAGCCTTCTCTGTGCAAAATAGACTCAGTTACTACTTTTATTTTTAGTTTATTTATTTTATTTATTTTTAATTTTTAGTACTAGTAGATTTTATAATATATTTAGGTTTTTATGGTCATGTTTTAATATACTGTATAATGTTTTGAAAGGATTTATCAATTATTTCAGTTTCTTTCTCAGTAGATCCCTCTCTTTCCAACACGCAGGTTCCCAACCCACATAACTCGCCCAATAAAACCTCCACCACTCCTCCACCTCAACTAACCTCTATGATATTAAAATCACCCAAGCTAGCATTGCACAGCATTTAACCTAAGCCACATGCCAATGACAGCAGAGTCAGCGTTTGAGGGTTTCTGCTTCTCTTCTCTCATAGTAAACATCTGATATTGAATGACAACTGGCAAGCCCTTAGCATCTCGTAAAATTTCAATGTATTTCTTTGGCTCGAAATTAATGAACACTTGCAACACTTTGGAGCCCTCTCAAATGTGCATTCAGTCCCAAGTTGGAAAACTTGTGACACTACTGTAAATCTACTGCACTGATTAATCCAAAAGATCTCATGTCTGTTGTGCTATACTCTGCCCTACAGCTAACGTCAAAGTTGCCCCAGATGGCTCGGTTATTACCATCTCCAATGTTCGTGCTAGCAACCAGGGCACCTACCGCTGTGTGGCTAGCAACCTGTTTGGCATCACCCAGAGCATTGTGTCTCTGATTGTCAAAGGTAACCTTAATGCACGCACATTATTGTGTGGCAAGGAGTCTCTCGCAAAGCACCCATCCACTTGCAGAGCCATCTGTTTTGTCTCGTGAAGCATGAAAGGGCTCCCTCTAGTGCTTGATATTATGTGTTCCCCTCCAGAGCCCCCTGTGGCCACTGTCACCCCCAGCGGGCCTGTCAACGTCAGGGTGGGTGAACCTATTAACCTGGAGTGCCAGGCGTCAGGAGAGCCACGCCCCTCGGTCACATGGCACAGGCTAGACAGCAACCGTAAGACCATGCTAAGTAGCCCTGTGCCCATGGAGTCAAATGCTATTATGCAGGTACTGTTTCGCTCAAACCTTGATGTAACTTTGACACGCTAACTGAAGCTATCCTAAGCTAGTGATATTAAGCTAACTCTTTTCCCCATACAGGTGCTAGCGGCGCGTCCTGAGGACAGCGGCATTTACGTGTGCACGGCCCGCAACAACGAGGGCACCACCAAGACCAGGGTGGAGGTCATCGTTGAGGGAAGCCCTCGACTGCCCTCCACGCCCATAGCTTCTGTCCCTGACCCCCTTATGGTTGTGCTGGAGGGCCAGACTGCCACTCTGCGTTGTGATGCCCACGGTACAGACAGATGGAAGTCACGGGTTTACAACACATCTTCCATTTCCCCTGCTGTGTGCTTTGACTGTAGCAGTGCTGTTCCAAAAAGAATAATGTGACAAGTGCAAAACACACTTGTCACATTATTTAGTTATGTATTTATTATATGAATTCACAGTTTGTTTTAAAGATACACTCCTTGATTTGTGGCAATAATTCCCAGTGTGGTTGAAACCACAAGTGCCGAGTGGGCTGGCACTCCTCTCTACTCCTCATTCTATAGCTCATGCACAATTGTGTTTCAGGAAAGAAAATTGGGGTTCTGGGGGCATATTTTACATAATACTGTGCATACAGTAGGCCTGTATTGATAAAACAATATGCAGGAGTAATTGTTAATCTTTCTATGTTATGGTATCTATGTTAAAATCAATGTGTTTTTTTGCGTCCCTCCTCTAGGCTTCCCCGCCCCTAAGATCACTTGGTCCAAGCTTCGCTCCCCTCTGCCCTGGAGACACAAGGCGGTAGACAACAGCCTTGTGCTGCCCAACGTGGGGCGCCAGGACTCCGGGCAGTACATCTGCAACGCCACAAACCACATGGGCACCAGCGAAGTCACCATCATGCTTGATGTGGAGAGTGAGTCTAATAGACCTGCGAAGTCGTTTCGTCACTGCTCGCATCGGCCGCGCCCTCCGGTTCACAGAATGGCCTTTTTCCTAGCTTACGCCAGTGCTCCCGTTAATTTATGTGCAAATAAAATGAGCATTTGCTCACTAGCTGATGAAGGGCTTTTTTTTACAAAATCAATCAGTTAGAGATAGCGATTCACATACTCATCTTGAGTCAGATATTTTATACTTCATATATTATAATGTATTAAAGTAAACAGCTGTGTTTTGACGTCTCAGTTAATCTCAATTTGTAGAATTAGTGTATTTATTTATACATATGATTATATTATATTATTATTTTTATGATTTTATTCTCATTATCCCAGCTCCTCCCTACACCACCTCTGTGCCCGACGATGTGATTGTGCGTGTTGGGGAAGTGATCAGGCTTCAGTGTCTGGCCCACGGAACGCCTCCCCTGACCTACACGTGGACCAAGGTGGGTGGCAGCCTGCCTGCCAGGGCCCAGGTCAGCGGCGGGGATCTCCAAATCAACCTGGCCACTGCCCAGGACGCGGGAAGCTACAAGTGTGTGGCCAGCAACCAAGTAGGACAGAGCGAGATCCTGGCTAAAGTCACCGTCAGATGTAAGTCATGCTGGTAATGCCATGTGGCTAACAGTTTATGAATAGCATTTTTATAGTGCATTATAAGTAAAATGAACTAAGAAGGTGTTTATATCAATCCATCCACTTGATATCAATCCATCTATATAAGAACATGTAGTGATTCTTCTTCTCTACTGCCTTTACCAGACAAGAAAAGTAATAAAAGTACCAAAAACATGTATTTTCTGAAATACAAAATATCCTTTAGATCAGTGGTTCTCAACTGGTCTAACATCAGGACCCACATTTGTCCTTGTTCATTAAGTACAAAAATAATTCGATTTCCAAACCATTATCATTTATTTCAAAAAACTATTTGTGCAGTAATCCACAATGTCTAAATGCACTGTTCAAAACACCTACGCACGTTTCAAAATAAAAGCGCACCATCGGAAGTTTTGTAAAACGTATACAAATAAAAATACAAGTTTTTGACGGAGCTGAAGCACATGCCGCGACCCACTCCACACCAGCTCGCGACCCACTTTTGGGACGGGACCCACCAGTTGTGAAACGCTGCTTTACACAACAAGCAGAATTCACAGCTGTGTGCATCACAGTTTTACAGAAGTGATTTGTTTGATGGTTTACAATGCAGTCTGCTACTTTAACAAACACACACCTCATATTTCCTATTCATGATAATATTATATAAAGCATAGTTTGAAAACAGGCATACTGTACAGTCCATGGAAACACATTTTTTTCCCAGTAGTTTATTTATTTTATTTCAGGTTTTATTCAATAGCACTTATATACTCCCTCCCTCTATTTCTCTTTCATTTTCTCTGTAGCCCCGCTAGCGGTGCGCGTGTCCCCCCAGGTTGAGGTGAAGGCCCGAGGCAGCGCCGTGGAGTTCACCTGCTCAGCAGCAGGGGGCGATGACACAAAAATTGAGTGGCTCAAGGAAGGCGGTGCTCTACCGCCAAACCACCATATTAAAGATGGGGTACTGAGGTGACAAAACCTAGCACTATGAAAAGGAGTTGGCATGGGCCTATATTATTTACTCTAGTTCTAAATGTCACCGTGTTGTCACATGGACATCTTATATCTCTAAATAGTAAACGTCAGGAATTTTATTACAGTAAACCTTCCATAAAAATAAAAAAATAATATCTTATGAATCTTTCTCACAATCCAGAACATGCATAACAGTGTGAAGTAGAAGGTTTTAGATTCTATGCCATGCAGCTGTGTGCTGCTCTGTTTTTTTTTTTTTTTTTGCTGAAATGTTTGTTTTCTCTGTAGGATTGAGAACTTGGAGCAGAGCAACGAGGGTGTGTACGTCTGCCGAGCCAGCAGTGTGTATGGTCAGGCCCAGGACACAGCCAAGCTCACCATCCAAGGTCTTCCCTCATGCATAGAGCATTACGCCTAATCACAGTTATTCACAGTATAACAGGATTTCATTTTATGAACAGAGTGAAGAGATGAAAAGAGATGAAGTAATCTTAATATCTTAATACAAAAATCAAGCCTTTTTTTTTAAATATATGGGAAGCTGATTCATTCTATTATTATCTATAAGTGAAGTTTTTTACAGTTAGGCCCAGAAAAGTCTGTATTCACGCAGAAATTAA
Organism: Percopsis transmontana; assembly: GCA_025447815.1. NCBI lineage: Eukaryota > Metazoa > Chordata > Actinopteri > Percopsiformes > Percopsidae > Percopsis > Percopsis transmontana. Next base: position 52,012 of record JAOEHI010042064.1, read on the forward strand.
CCTCCAATCAAATAAAAGGGGAAAATGGACGAAATGTCAGAAACTGACAATATCATTCACATTGCATAAAGATCATTATCAAAAAAATATTAAAAAAATTCACTTCTTTCTACTCTGTTAGATCAGCTCTAAGAATTTATAATAAGCGCTTTAGCAATTATTGACTGTTTGAAGAGTGAATGATTACTTTTGATTATTGGAATTATTGACTGTTTTGAGGAGTGAATGATAAACCTTCGAGTAATGTTGTGCAAATGCATAGGTAAAGTAACCTGTTACATGATGCTGTTCTTATCTAGGAGAATGTTATCTGCTTGCAAAAGCTGGTGGTTAACCAGTTCAACTATTGACAAATATACTGATTGTAAGTCGCTTTGGATAAAAGACGCTAAATGCTGTAAATGTAATGTAAATGTAATCATTACATTACGATGGTCCAAGGCAGCTTCTATTCCATTCCATTCTATTCTATTCTGTTTTGTTCTGTTCTGTGCCCAACAGCTCTTCCGAAGGTGATGATCAATGTCCGTACGTCCATTCAGACGGTAATGGTGGGGAACTCGGTGGAGTTCGAGTGCCAGGCCATCGGGGAGCCGCAGCCCACAGTCAGGTGGAGCAAAGTGGGTGGGGCTCTGCCGGCGCACATCGTGGTGAAGGGCGGCATGCTGCAGATACAGCAGGTGACAGAGGCGGACGCCGGGGAGTACCGCTGCACCGCCACCAACGACGTGGGCTCAGTCCAGTCTCAGGTGGTCCTCAATGTCCAGTGTGAGTGTGCGGCAGAATTTGACACTGTACAAATATGTACGCACAGACACAGAAAGACACAATGTTATATAGTAGACAGCTCTGGAAAACCATCATATTGATATTATCATATTTAAATAAATGCACAGTGGTCTCTTTTTTTCCAGAGCTGTATATGTATATATGTGGCACACACTCGACTGTCCACATGGTATTGGTAGGCTTTATTCCATAGACTAGGACTTACACAGGGCTCATGCTGCCTGGTACAACAATCACACAGGACCTCCACACTGCCTGGTATAGCATAATGGTTATGCAGGACTTGACACTGCCTGCTTCCTTTCCGCCAGGCTCCATGTCTACTGGCGGCTCTCGTGAGCTGTGCTCACTTCTAGATTAAAAAGGGAGACAGGTGATGATGATTACCCACACCTGTCCCCCAGTCCCGTGAACCGCACCTCCAAACATTTCCTCCCACACACAGAGAGGGCAAAACCACG
>JAOEHI010042065.1:0-21717 GCA_025447815.1 Percopsis transmontana
AGAGAGAGAGAGAGAGATAGAGAGAGAGAGAGAGAGAGAGAGAGAGAGAGAGAGAGAGAGAGAGAGAGAGAGAGAGGCAGGCATTAAGAAAGAGGCTGACGTCTCTCCTAATATCAAACACGGTAATTGTCATCATGACTTACATGGCTATTACTAGCCAGACATGACTGATTAGGAGTGGAATAGGAGGTAACAGAGAGAGAGAGGGAGACAAAGAGAGATAGAGGGAATGAGAGATAGTCAAAATGTGTGTGTGCACATGTAGTGTGTGTGTGCGCACGGCGACAGAAATAGCGCGATAGCTTTGACAGTGACAGATGAAAGGTAATGAGCAAGTCTCTTGGCCCACGGTAATGTTTCACGCCATAACACACAGGATACAATCTGACTTGACTGGTGATGAATGTTATAATATCTGACTAATGGCTCGCACAGTCAGGCTAATGTGTTATAATACATTACAGACTGCGATTAAGCCTGACTTGTTATGTGTTTTGATATTTTACATGTCCAAGTATACAGCAACACACTAAACTGTGACAAAAATTACAAAAAAGTTGTAATTTAAAAGTTAATTTATCATTTATAATTTAGGAATTGTTGTGGCAGTTCTGTTGAAGATACAAACGTGCTTTAGACAAACATGCCACAAAACATGCTGTCATGTGTTTGAATTACTGTCCCACTGCTATTGAGACGTGGGTGTGTTCATGCGTGTGTTCGCCCATGCAGTGAGGAAAACACACTGTCAAAATGCTTGTACTTCCAATTTGTCTTTTCTTAAAGATAACCTGAAGGCTGACATTGTCTCCCTCGTGTTCCTTGGCCCTGTGTCAAAACCACAGATTATTGATAGGAAACTTTTTTTTTATGTTATATAAATGCCACATACAGTATTTAATGTGGCGTGTTTTAGTAAAAGTTCGCTTCATCAGTAAATAATTGCGACGTTAATGGATTGATAATCTATACTTGCTATCTATACTTATAGATATGAAAATAAATTAAACTGTAAACATGTAATACATTGTTTAATATAGTTTAGACTACAGGGAAGCAAATTAAAGCACTTAATCTGAAAGAAAAGTAAATTTTTTATATCTTTTCAGCAGCCTTAATATAATTGTAGATTATCTATGACAATGTGATCTTCATACATATTTAAAATGCAAATATACATTTATGATGGTGAAAATTCTAGATGTACTAGAATCTGACATTCCTTGCTGGGAAATTCTGTATTACAGATGACGGTTTGGATTTGTCATTTGTCTTACTGCTCGTCCTGACAGCTTGTCTGTGTCTCCTAGGAGCTTGAGTCTGGATCTGAGCCTTCATCCTCATCATCATCTTCCTCAGATGACGAAAAATGGTCTCCTCCTTGTTCATCACGGAGGAAGGGGACTGGCAGTGCAGATTATCCTGCCATCTTTTCGAGCTCTCCTCTGCTGGATTCCTCTAGAAAACTTACTCAAGGTCCAGGCTTCAACACAATGTAGTAATACAAAACATCTTGGGAGAAGGTGGTACTCTATTAGCCATGGGTTGAAGGGGAACAGTTTCTTAAGATTCCTTTTCAGAATGCCAGAAATTGTGCCAGGTAAAACGCCCTGTTCAAGTGAGGTTCAACATAAAATCAAGTGAGGTGAAATATAATTAGTAAAATGTACACCTCAAGCTAGGCTTTATCTGAGCCTATGGATGTAAATACACTACAGTATGTTCCTACTCTCTCAGTGCTAGTGTAGCCATGTTCACCTATTCGCAGAACCTTGTGGCTACGCTTGTGGTGTTGCTTTAACACTTACCTGCCATCAAAACACTTATACATACTTATACATCCGCCTGGGATCTGTTGTTGTTTGGATTCACATATGTTTACGAGTGCCTCTGTAATGGAACAGCCTCTAAGTACTGCAGTTTGATACCATACTGTATGTATTTGATTATCCTCGAAACAAAAAACACTGACAAATGTAATTTTCAGTCCCACTTGTGTTCCTTCTATGGTGCAGTGAAAGGTTTTAGAATTCAACTTATTCATATCAATATACCAAATACAACACTGCTCTGCTGAAGGCATTTTCATAATGACTATTTCTATAGTTTTATAGAATACTAATTGTTGCAATGGATGGTAATTTCCTCTCTTAAACCAGTATTTCGTGACTTGAAAATTAAAGCATTCAAATGTTCTCCCCATCTATTGTCACAGTAAAAATACAAGCCATGTTAAATAATGAGTCAAGTAAATCAAATGCACCCTGAACAATGACAGCAGTGTGTGTCAAACAATGAGATGGAGACAAAATAGCCATAATGCTGTTTTCATCCCTTTCTCCTCTATAGACCCCCCTCAGGTGGAACCTTGTGATTTGCACTGTAGCAACATGCTCCGCAGAAGCCCTGTCGGCACGAAGACGGGGAGGTGAAAAATGCAGTGTTTATTAATTACTGTCATTATGCTAGGCCAGAGCAAATCAGATGTGCACACTTACAGAAAGAGAGACAAAGACAGATCACATCAATCAAATTGATCTCAAAGAGCTTTTTTGGCAAACTGCCTTTTTTTCTAAACACAAATAATATTTTTGTTTGTATAAAACCTTCGGCAAATACATATTGTCCCTAAAGGCAATTTATCACACTTAGTCCTCTAGATTCTGTGTTCCAGAACTGATGCTGGGAGCACATCATCACATTCACATGGATCAGAAAAAACATCAAAAACAACAAAATATGAAAAGGCAGCACTTACTGTAATATCAAAAGCACGCTTTATTTTTTCTTGTTGTCATTTAACACTAGAAAAACATCATTCAAGGGGAATTCCAACCCATTTTCAACTGGTCTTCGTTTTTTCATGTCTCCAAATAGAGATGTGGACTCGAGTCTTTGTGACTTGGACTTGAGTCGACTTGACTTGACAGAAAATAAATGACTTGAGACTTGACTTGGACTTGGAAGTTAAAGACTCATGACTTGACTTGACTTGAGACAATGACTCGAATGACTTGTCTGTGTTATCTTTTCAGTTTAAATATTAAATATAAAAAATTTAAAATGTTGACATGTTGACATTACAAGTGTCTGTGACTACCCTGTCAGTCAAGCTCCTCGTGATGCTAGCTGTTGCTGTGGATCAGATCAGCTCATTATAATCATGCCTGTGCCAAAAGTCATCGCTTAAAAACTCATCAGTAGATATTATATTATCCCATAAATGTATGCATCCGTGTATAGATAGCTGGGAAGTAGGCGGAGTCAGATTAGATTTTTGCCACAGCGTTTTCTACTGTTTCATTTCCATGACTTGGGACTTGACTTGCTTTTACTAAGGACTTGACTTGACTTGACACAACCTGTGACTTGACTTGACTTGCCCAAGAAAAAATTACTTGGGACTTGCTTTAGACTTGAGTCACATGTCTGTCTCCAAAATATGGAGATCAATGACATTTAATTTCATATACTTTTGTAATAAATCTATAGTATTAACACTGTAAAAATATCCCAGGAAATGGTCATATTTTTATGAGAATCCCTGGGAGCCCTTAAGTCTCTGCTTCCCTGTTTGAAAACATCAAATGCACATTGAAATAGATGGCTAATAACAAAAAGATAGAAAGAGATTTAATTTGGTAGGCCTACCTATATTGAGTTGTAGACACAAAGATGATTGTATTTATTTGATCACCTTCTACTTGGCTATATCTGCTTATGTCTGTTCACTATTTTGCTTGTGTGTGAGACTGGCATAAGACATATTGACCAATTCATGCTAGTACTAGTTTCTTAGATCTCTTATGGTCGTTGGTTTTCATTCCCATGAGTCTGACCTCTTCCTGCCTTCTTTTCCAAGGGGTGAAGCCAGGGACGAAGGGAGGGAGGAAGAGGAGGAGGAGTCAGACAAAGATGTCCATCATCGCTCCATGGTGGACCGGTTGCTGGAAAGACACGGCGTGTGTATTCCACACCACGACCCCAGACTGTACCGCACTGCAGCTGCCCAAACCAAATCCATTCCAGGATTCAGTATTTTGGCCTTCCCTGACTTCTGGGGTCACTTACCGCCCCTGGGACGTGAACCCATGGCACCACGCAAGTCCAAAATACAGAGGTAACACACTCCACCCTTCTGGTAGAGGTAAATTCTGTTCCCATTTTCTGCTCGACATGTTATCAGTCGATAACATTAACATTAGGGGCCCTATTTTGGCCACATACAATCACTATCGTGGGGAGAGATGGGGTAACGAGGTACATATTGAAATTGTTCTTCATTTGTCTGAATGATTCTTCCATGTAGCTCTTATGAAGCTCATTGAGGTGTCATGCACTAAAGACTATGGAAGCCTACTGTACAGCTTTCTCTCTCTCTCTCTCTCTCTCTCTCTCTCATCTCTCTTTACCCCCTTGTAAGCTATTTCATGCTCTGTTTTATTCTTTTATTTCTCATTATTTCTCATTTCCCATCATCTCTGTCCTGATGATATCCCATCATCCCTTCTCACCTCTCTGCTGTCTTAGACACAGTACAGTACAGACGCATTGACACATCTTGGTTTGTTTGTTTCTTGTTTGCTTTCCTGGGACCCGCTTCATATTAAAGGTTGCATATAAAGAGTTCACAGATCTTTCAGCAAAGCCACATACAGCAATGTGGTATTTAGCATAAACGGTGCAATGGTAATCTAATACTGTCTTTAGCTTTCTCTCAGGAACAACATATTCCCATAATCTTTATGAAGAAAATTCATTGGTATAGTATAGTTTACAGCGGGATGTGTGCGTGTGTCTTCGGTAGTGTGTGTGTGTGTGTGTGTGTGTGTGTGTGTGTGTGTGTGAATCTGCATATATATGAATATACATATATGTGTGTGTGTCACATTTAATGTCCATCCACTGAAACATTTTCCATGGACGTTCAGGAGGCCAACAGATGCTGGCATTTGAAAATGTTAAAGACGCAATTTTGCTCTGAACTTTATCTAATTATGTTGCCAGTCTGTCTGCACTTATGTATTAAAAAAAGTCTGCAGTCCCTTAAGAGAACTAATTGATGCTACTTTATAAGTAAATTGTCCCCTGTGTGGTATAAGATTAGTTTTAATGTTAGAGACCTTTCAAGCTCTAATTTTAAAGCTCGGACATTGAACGTTAAATCTCTTTTATAATTGGGATGAGCGACTTTTGTGGAATGATTTTCTAAAGTGCTTCAAAAGTTAAGGGCTGTTCTTATCATTCTGCTTAGATCTCTTCTTTTCTGTTCTGCTGTATTCTCTTTGCTTCTTCTTTCTTCTCTTCTGTTCTCGTCTTCTCTTCTCTTCTCTTCTCTTCTCTTCTCTTCTATGTAAATGGGGACTGCCAGTGGTATTGGGAATCATGCAAACAGTTTTACATTTGTATCTTAACTTTCTCATTTTTGTTGTGAGGACAGAATGATTGTGACTCAAATGTTCATTGATGGTGCATGAGAAATGTAAATTAGCAGGGTTGGGTACTGAACTCAGTACTTTGAAGGGCGCCAACCAAATTACGTCGGTACTACAGAGTACTGATTCACGTAAAATCAACCGGTGCCAAAATCATTACCGGAGAGCGCATCTGTGGGTGAGAGTAGAGAAAAAGAGAGAGAGAGTGACATTGCGAGAGCGAGACTACGAGAGCGAGTTTACGTCACCCCTGCAGTTTGTGCAATGTTTAACACAGTCAGGGCAATGGCGAGCCGAAAGAGGTGATTAGACTTTTTAAAACTTGACGCAGACAACTATGGGATTACAATAGTGCCAAAACTCCGTAAACTTGTGTTTCGAATGTCGTGCTCACGCATTTGGGTTTGTGGTTGTAAGCGACGATTCTCAAATGTGTAATTTAATTTTGCAAGCTTGTTTCATGGTAGCCTAGGCTATATGCTTTCAGCTTTTATTAAAATATTTTGCGACCATTTGTATTTTATCACACATCTTGATACAAGCTTGCAAAATTAAATTACACATTTGCGAATCTTCACTTGCCAGCACATACCTCAATTTACAAGCAGGGCATTTAAAACAGAAGTTAAGAAGTTTTGGCACTATTAACGCTCGCTGTGAGTAGAATCAATGTTTTGAAGCTGAGCCAGTCAAAAGGATTAAAGACCTAAAAAATACTAGAATAGATGTAGTAGGAAATTAGAGAACGAATCTGTTAGTATGAGTGGTTTTGCAAAAGGCCCATTGAGTGGGTGTGCATGTGTCACTAGCAACTTAAAGAATGAAAAAATCCTAGGAACATTGCAAAATGAGGAACAGATTGATGGAAAGGACGACAGGGGTCAAGCAAGTTTTAAACAGCGAGAAGTAAGTAAAAATGGCGAGAGTGTGAACGGTCATACTACACAATAAAATGACAAGTCAGGTGAATAGTAAAGTAAAGTAAAATTGGGATTGTGGGAGATTAAAGACAGGCAGTTGACAAGAACAAAAAAGGAAGTGCGATGGAGAGCAATATAGAGTGATGTGCACCTGTGAAACACAATCCTCTACTGAGTCAGTTTGGCCTCTAGTAGACAGTATCTAGTATTTAAAATCACTTCCCCGACTAGGTTCCTAATGGATAGGTCCAGTATTTACCCAAAAAACAGCTAATGGACTAGGCATCTACCAGACTGGACTATTTAGGTAAGAGTACAGCTCTCTCACTCTCTGCTCTTTCTCCTTGGTGAAGGTGTGTCTGATCGCTGGAATCGGCCTGTGTGAAAGGACTGGTTGGTTTTCCCATTACCATAACAGAGGTTTTGTCTCCAACAGGCAGAAGGTTTTGGACGACATCCAGCGGCTATTGTGTCCTGACGTCATCATCAATCAGGTGGTCTTTGACCTGGAGGACAATAGGTAAGATAAACATTTCTTTACCATTTATTTTGAGTTCAAATGTATATTAAATCATATTCCCCCTACAGACTAAAATTAGTCGTAATGGTAAAAAAATGAATGTATATGTTGATAGTTTTGTCCATTGTATTCTTAGTATTCTCTCAGTGGAACTGCCATTTCTTTCTGTCTTTACTTTCAATGCAACTGGGAAAAAGTACTATGTTGGATAACCATCCTGTGTGTGTGTGTGTGTGTGTGTGTGCATCAGTTTCCAGGGTGTCAGTGATTCTTTACGATTTTTCTCCAAGTTTGAGAGTGGAAATCTGAGGAAAGCGATCCAGGTCCGCAGGTAGGTACTGGGATACACGCGTAGACGCACGCACGCGCACACACAAACGCACACAGTAGTTTAAAAAGAGAATGAAATGTACTTTCGCTCTCCGAGAGAGACTGAATTTTTTCTTTGCCAAACTTGCTTGTCAGTTAGAGGCAATCACCCTCCCCTCTCCTCCTCTCTCCTCCTCTCCCCTCTCCTCTCCTCCCCTCTCCTCCCCTCTCCTACAGATATGAATATGACCTCATATTAAATGCCGATGTTAACTGCTTCCAGCACACCCAGTGGTTTTACTTCGAGGTTAGCAACATGGTGCCAAACGTTCCATACCGCTTCAACGTCATCAACTGTGAGAAGACCAATAGTCAGTTCAACTACGGTAAGAGGGAGGGAAAGAGAATTTACCCAAACAAGTCTTTTCTTTTGACTGATCTTTACAGTAACAATGTCATTCTCGTTACTAATGCACAATGTCAGTGTGTGGGCCACCGGTGGAAAGATCAGAACCTGTGCACTAGCCCTTTAAAGGGTAGATCTGTCAGGTTCTTTGCTGAATGGAAAACAGAGACAGATGATGCTTACCTCGGCGGTTGCCGTGGCAACCCTGTGGCAGTGTGATTCCACCTTATGACAAGCCCAATGGTAGCGCGTTTTCATTGTTAAAGGCTAGATAAAGGCTTCCAGCACACACACACACCATGCTTTAGCTATCAATACAATTATCTTCTATTGATGTGGTGGCCTGTCGAGAACCTGCAAGAGCTTAGTGACACACACACACGCAACACACACACAGATGATAAAATGCACAGCTGCTATAATAGCAATCTTTTCCAGCTTAAGACAAGCACATTCACACATTCTCTCGCTCATACCACACACACACACACACACACACACACACACACACACACACCCACACACCCACACACACACTCACACACCCACACACACACAGCCTACTGTAACACAATGTGTTTTGCAGTAGAAAATAGCTCTTTCTAAATTTCCCAGGAAATGGGTTTGAGCTCAGGACAGTTCCTTTAAATGAGTTTCCCATAGTGCTAGACATGTCTTCTCCTCTCACGGGTAGTAGCATTCTGACCAGAGATGCTCCAGATGTGTCCTGCCACATGCTGCTGGAACACACAAAGGTGCTTTGAGAGAACCAGGGGGTTGCAGGTTCAGGTCCCACCTAGATAAAATAAGATAACAGATTAATAATCCCCGAAAGGAAATTCAGGAAGAAATATCTAGAAGAATCTAGAAGAGACTGTGTTGACCACTGTTCTGAATGGCTTTTGGTCCTTTAACTGACCTGACAATGTGCAGGTAAGGTGGCCCTGGTCTGATGTGTGTGTGTGTGTGTGTGTGTGTGTGTGTGTGTGTGTGTGTGTGTGTGTGTGTGCAGGAATGCAGCCTGTGCTGTATTCGGTGAGAGAAGCTCTGGCAGGGAGGCCACATTGGGTCAGAACTGGATCTGAGATCTGTTACTACAGGTATGGAGGACCTACATTACTATTACTACTGCTAAGAATACGATTGCCCAAACCCTGAAACCTTTATTTATATATCATATTTGAATTCTTCTGTTTAACTGTTATCTTATGTTACTGTATGTATTGTTTATGTATGTAACATCTTCTGTTCTGAGCGGACCCCAGGAAGAGCAGCTGTTGCATAAATGCACTGATCCTAAGAAACTACCAGAACCTTTGGGTGCTTCACAGAATACAGCAGAAACGAATAACAAAATCACAATTTTAATTGTCAGGGTTAGAAGTTAACAGGTAATATAGGCTGGCTGGTGACTTTATTGATTGGTTTAAATGGAACATATGTCTACAACTAACAAAAATAAATCTAAGTAAATAAGTCTATTTTTCTTCAGATTTCTTCTGGTATAAACATGTGATTTTGAAGGTGGTTTAGAGTCTGACCCAGACAGTTTCCATCCATCTGGCATCTCCATGGAAATTAAATCCCAGATGATTTAGTGATATTTGTGCCTGATTTTGTCTCCCAGAAACCATTTCTGTCCCACACGAGGCAACAAGAAGCCATCGTTTTACACGTTGACCTTTACTGTGACCTTCAAACACAACGAAGATGTATGCTACCTGGCCTACCATTATCCCTACACATACTCTGCCCTGCAGGTAACTGTCTGTCTGTCTGTCTGTTTGTCTGTCTGTCGGATCTATTTATCTGTATTAAGCATAGTGCTAGGTCAGGAAGGCCACGGTAGTCACCGTGCTGATTCACCTACACACCAACCTCATTTGCCCTTTGATGAAGGAGGTTCTTTTAAATAGTCTGCCCTCCATTACTATTTTGCTTGCTAAGTTCGCTTATTTCCCCAGCTCTACCGATTCTTTTGTCTTTCAATTGTTGTACACATCTTTCTTTTCATTATAGCATTTTCACTAATGAGGATATTAAGGGTTTGTTTTCAGATATTGCTTGACCCTATTACTAGCCATTCCGCCAAAGATAAGTTGTCAAATAGCATATTTCTATACGTCCTAATAAAATGCTTTTGTATCATAAGATGAGAGTTGTCTGACTGAACTACGTTTCTGGTTCCTTTTGCAAAATTAACAGTAGCTCATTTACCTGTAGCTTACTGGCATTCATAGCCATTGTTCTGTAACTTAATGAAAAATAATTTTTGATGATTTTGTTGACAAACACCAACTTTGCTTCAATTTGATCGAAAGAGTAGCCTCATGTTTTGTTTAGTTTGACCAAATATACTTCCCAGCAGATGTTATTCAAATTATCTATCAGCGACTGGTGCATTGTTAATGGACGTTGATGATGACAGAGGTGATGTCCTTTAATGATAATTATTTTATCATTTATTTCCCTTTATACTGAATTTGTAATATTTCTAACGTGAATGATAAAGTTACATAACATAATATAACACAGTTAGCACTTTGAAGTCTGGAGTGAAAATGTTTTTTTTTTCCAACAGAAATCCTTTTTTTTTTGTGCAGAGTTAATACCTTTGTGAATCATACTATTGTACATCAGTATGAAAAGTATTACCCTGGTCTGTAACATGACTACACTTATTCAAAAACGATTTGATTCAAACCTTGATTCAAACCTTGTGCCGTGGTTTCTGGGCTTTAGGCGAAGGTGCACTAAGCACATACCTATCCAAAATCACACATGCCACTTTTGTGTATGTTATGTTGGCCTATTTTGTGAATAATTTAACTAATGACTACTGTCCTTAACCCTTTTAATCATAAAACAAAATATATACACATGTATCACTGGGGTTTATTAGAAGTGCCATATTTGCGAACTTGATGACTGTGAACCTCCCTAACTAGGACATCAGATTTGACAGTTTCCTTCCGGGAGAAGCTTTTCTGTCTGTTTGGACTTTCGCCGTCTATTATGAAATTGGCAGACAGAAAGTGTGCTGCTGTTAAAGGGAATGAGAGGAGCTGATTTGATAGGTCGTAATTGAAGACACCCCACCACCCCTACAACTTCGTTGCTCCCGCTTAACACCACCGCATGTCGAAAAATTAGCAAAAATGAATTGGCCACTCCTTAGATCGTGTGCCTCTGCTTGCGCCTTGACCGGGAAACTAGGGCTCAGGGTGTCTATAAATGCATACCCACACAGATTTTCCCTGTTTGAATGTCTGTCTGACTAATCCCTCAAATAATGTTCCTTTTGTCCAAAAGCATTGTACTATAATGGCTGCTTCATTAACTGGAAGATTAGTTAGGTTTAATTACTCAGCACTAAGCTGAGTGTTTGGCTCGTGTTGTATTAAAACCTTAAACTACACAGTAATTACAATTCTCACACTGAAATCGAACCACCTCCTGCCAAAGTATTCCTCATAGTCTATACCTCTGCCATCTCTCTCTCTCTCTGTCTGTCTTTCCACTCGTCTCTGCCTTTCTGTTCATCTCTCCAGACACTGTCAAGCATATTTGGCCATGTAATAGCACTAGAGATTGATCCAGTTCCAAATCTTAACATTTTGGCACACTGTTGTATAATGTAAAAATAGCAGTGTGTTTGGCAAAAACATTTATTTAGTTGTAAGGCGCAGGTTTTTGCAGTTAAATTTGGCAATTAGCTGAGCGCTCAGTCTGTGCTACAGAAAAGCTTGCTGGTCTCTATCAGACACACAGAACCCCCAAGCTCCATGACAAACTGACACTTTTAAACTGTGTTTGTCAGACAGACATATAGTAAGATAGTAAGGTACATTAATGGTGCAATTGATCTTGTATTGAGTGTAGAGGTGTGATGTATTCATGTGGGTTAAAGTAGCAGGGAAGTGGCACAGTGGATAATTGTAAATAAAGATTTTTTTCAAATCTCTATCTGTCTGTCTGTCGCAGTCTCACCTGCAGGCGTTACAGCGGTCGTTGGACAACACCAAGGTGTTTTTCAGACAGCAGGCCCTGTGTGACAGTCTGGCCGGGAATGTCTGTCCTCTCATCACGATCACCGCCTGTCCAGCCAGCAGGGGCTGGAGAGATATACACCAGCTACGTACGTCTGCCTCTATCTGTGTGTCCAGACTTGACCTAGGATGAAGAGAGCTAACCCCTAGTGGCCACATAGGAGCTGGTTTGTGGCACCACAGCTCCCATTGACCGCTATTCTAAAGCAGTCCATTAAATATGCGGCCAGTACTGAGAGCGTTATCGTCAAATGTGAGAAACTCCTGTTTAGTCAATGGGCGCTCTAATAGAGATGGATTAGACAGTTATTTTACTGTATATCCCACGTACATTATATTTTCTTTATCTTTATGCATTCATATCAAACTTTTTTATCTGTGTGTGTGTGTGTGTGAGAGAGACAGTGAGAGACCAGCAGGCAGTCAGCCATGCAGACAGACTGATATCCCAGGTTTTGGTTGTTTTCACTACTTAATTGAAACTCGCTGATCCTTAGCACTCTGAAATATGAAAGAATAATTTGTTTAGGAGAAAACCATATTAGATCCATCAAGCATTAGCATCATTTTTACACAGTAATAGCTTTTATTACACACTGGGCATTTTGTACAAAGCAATTATACCATTTCATATTGGCGGTCCTCCTCCGAGGTTTGGTTTTTCCAACAAAATCAGCTATTTAGGAATTCGTTTTTGACTTCACCACTTATTCCAGTTATGTGTTTGTATATAAATGAATGCAATTTGGCTTTGGGGCCAGTGTCATGGTACATTCATAGATAGGAGGTGAGTAGAATGCATGCCAGTGAATATGACTATATAAAGCTTTCTGTATCACATGAGGATATGATTATGAATTTATAAACCAAACAATTTGTTTTGCAACCGTCGGCAGCCTCACATTGGCGAGTTCCACGCGGGGACGTGGCATAAGTTAATCTCTTTAAGACTGTAGGAATGACTGCAAACGGGAAATTGCACACCAATAAAGACACGGTAGAAAGGAAAGTACAACATTCACGCTGACAGTTACATTCACGATGCACACATAACGTTAAATAAAGACAAGTATTAACTAATGCAACACAAATACTAAATGATAAACAATACACATTCACTTCTACATGACAGAATAAGGGAGCATAACTAAAGACTAACATCTAGGGCTGGCAAAACAATCGCCCCGATGCATGCTGGAAGTCCCCATTACTCCACCCCCAACCCACTACACTATCTCAACCAGGGATGTATAGTAAAAACTGGATACGGGATGTTAAAATGGCTAAAATGTGCTAAAAAGTGCATGTGGCTGTAGGGGTTGAGCTTTTTGACGGCAGACGTCATAGCAATCATGCACATTAATGTCTAGATTAGCTTGCGCCCATTCACAGCACAGCGCCCAGCGGCATGCCGATGAACTAGCTAGCACACAATGTGAACCTGCATATGTGAACGAGCCTTTGAAGTAGAGTGTAGCGCGCCGACAGTGCGATTAGCTATCTGTTTTTAGAACTGTAATACATTAAATAAAATAATTGAAAAAGTGAACTGGGTTATTGTATTCATGCCATTTTTACATTCTGACGTGTTCGTCTAAAGCCACACTAAATTGAATGCAATATAAGGGTTTAATATGCATGTTGTGATGTCTGCATGTCTACCAATGACTAATGTTAACATTACACCTTCCTAAGAATATACATTCTGTCAAATAGAAGTTGAACCCTTTAGAACTGTACTTTAAACAATCCATGGCCCATACAATCCATGAAACATGGTCATGATTACGCCCTCCCCCCTCTCTCTCTAAAAAAGCAACACAACATGGAGTGTTGCTTTGCATATAATTGTAACATGAGCCTCGATATTCCAGAGTAACAGATGTGGGGGTCTAATCCTTTAGGGGTCATCTTCCTCATGGCCGTCAATGGGGAAAAGGACTATCTGCCACCATACCCGAAAGAGCAGCAAGCCTCCCGCTCGATCCTCGGGGCTTGATTTCAACTCACTTCAGGGTTAAGGCCAACCCACTTTGGGTTGCAATCTGAAAACAGAAATGTAAAAAAAAACATATATTTTTATTTAACAGAAATTAATACAAAAACAGATATTGGCTTTAAACCTCTAGTATCTGGTAGTAATGAGGTGAAGATGGCAATCACACCACTCTGACTGGAGTCTGTGACCAACATGCACTAGTCTTAATGGGTATTTATCTTCATATACACTTATCTGGATCACTATACTTAGTTTGCACTAGTTGGTTAAAAAAGTTTAAAATAGAAACAACTTACATGTTTATCTTAGCTGAATGAAATAAATGATTGAGTCCGTGAGTAGAAACCAAGCACTTCCGATTTTCCCCTCTGTATGCAAATGAGTATGCTAATTAGGTATAATTAGCCGCTGCAGTGTCTCTAGGTGTATACTATAGCAACACTGTGACTTTACCCTGCATGAGCTCTGCAACATTAAACTCCCATTACATAAAATTATAAGTATGTTTTTTATTGTGACATGGTAAATGTGGTTTATTACATACCTGCATTGAAATACCAAACAAAATAATTAAAGTAATATTAAAATATTACTAAAGTTTTGTGACGATGCAAGGATTCCTTTAGCAATGAGGGGATTAGCTAAAGCTTGCGTGCTTTTCCCACTTCTCCTTACCTAATTAAAAAGGCTTCCAGTGCAATCACAGCTTGTTTCTGAAAGCCCTTAATTATCAAAAATAATCTCGTTTACTGGGACCAGCGGGGCCCCTGGGTACCTGGCACCGGGGACAGTGTCTCCCCAGACACACTATATACTTTTGTATTCACTATTTCTGATGTCTCAATGCTTTCATTATGTCTTTCCGCCAATGTCCATTTCTGCTCCACATTCTTCTTCTCTGTAGCTTCTCCTGTCGTTCATTTTCTTCTTATCACAGCCTCTCACTTTTATCCACCATTCATTGACTTCCTGTTTGATTAATCTAGCTCTTTCTCTCTGTTGTGTGTTCACTCTCTGTCTTGTGTATGAGGGGTGACATATACACCCTCTTAATCTGTTGCCCTGAATACTTGTGTCAGCAGTGTGTGACCTCATGAAATAACCACCTCACCTTTCATTTAAAAGTTTTCCTTATTGTTAACGACACACGTTAGCATCAAATGCTTGTGAATGCTTGTAAAGAATGCTTGAGGTGCGTGTTCAAGATGGTTTTCTTACCTGAGGAGCTTTTAAACGAGACTCTTAAGAGGAAGTCATTGTTGAGTGTATGGGGATTATTACCAGCATGATGTGAGAGCTGAGTTTGAATATTGCTGTTTCCACTCAGACATTCAATTGTGTTCCATATTTGCATCTTGCATCAGTTAAGTCAAACATTGTTAAATTACAGTAAACATTGTCCTGCAATGTCACCTGCATTTAGAAATACTGCTACAGTACATATAGTCTGTGATGCCATAGAGACACGTCTGTTCCAGGAGCAATTTTTCTTTTGCTGACATGGCTGGGGAGGATAAATTCGAAGATAATCAGAGCCAAGCTCACATTCAGTACACAGCATTGTATAGCAGTCATAAAGTCACTGGAGGATGTTATGTTTCATGATTGTAAAGAATGCAATAGCGGTCATGGAAACAACTAGAATGTTAGTGAATCACAATTTTCAAAGGCCAACGAAAGGTTCAGCCTCTGCCAAGGAGGTAATGTGTTCACCTTGGTTTGTACGCCTGTCTGTTGCTGTGTTGGCAGAATACTGTATATGAACAAGTAATAGACGGTGGTGATCAGTGCGGTTTTCAAGGAGCTATTGGTCCTAGAAGGGACCGACCTGATTCCGGCCTGGGCGGTGAACCCGTCCAACTTGCTGTTCCTCACAGATTTCCACATAAATATTATTTTCTTCCATGTGAGGGGGTTACATACAGCAATTCTGTCTGAAATGAATGCTAACTAGTATAGATTTGACATATTTAACAAGATCATATGGGACATCGAGACGACTCAAAACCCTTCAGTCTGTGAGATTGTTGTCTGCACACCTATCTCCACCCTGCCTACTCATTAGTATGCACCATCATGGCTCACTGTGGAGATACACAGACGAGTGGAGCACTAGTTCAATCTCAGCCTAGCTTGTTAGGCACTAATATCCCCTAAAAAGTGAAATGAGGTTGGACCCAGGACCAACAAATATTATCGTTATATCACCAGTCTTCTGTGACTCTCTGTTTAATCAGAATGTTGAACCTATTATACACCAGTACATTCCCATGCAGACCGTATTATGTTAGCAGGGATGGTGACTGGAAAATATCCTTAAATCAACATAGGGACACTGAAGTGGGTTTTCCATTCAAACAACAAACAAACCCTGACCTAATGCCTAATAATTGTCCTGTGTACTTGTCCTTTTGACCCTGTCAGAAAGGTGATGTATGATACAGAAAGATGCTTTGATATGAAAAAGGCCTCCCATCCCATTATCTACAACTAATGGTCCAAGACTACTTGATCAGCCAATAGTAATGGACTTCAACACCTCTATAAGCCAATTGTAATGGACCTCAACAAGTCCATAAGCCAATAGTAATGGACCTTGACAGGCCACAGGACAATAGTAATGGACCTCAACAGGCAGCCGGCCAATGGTGATGACCGGGTGGTTTGACCAATGAGGTGTGGGAGTTTCTTTGCATCTACTATAGGTCTGTCTGTCTGTTTATGTTGAGATGGCATATTTACAGAATGCGTGTTGTCCATATTGAACTGCTAATTCTCAGTAGAGACTGGCTAAGTTATTACCGGAGTCATTAACATACGCAGTAAACACACACCTGGGTCTGCTTAACTGTTATGGGCTACCACATTGTGGTAGCGCCTATTCAACAGCTGTGTTGTCTGGTGGGAGAATAGCGTTCAGTAATTATTGTTTTAATTGTTATTGATTCAATTCAGAGTCGTTTATGGCCGTTTCATAAAAGCTCACATCTGTTGGGAAGCCATTACAAAGCAGTCTCTCCTGCTGACTGCTGCTGCTGATGAAGGGTCCTCACAACGTTTACCCTGAACGCTCTATGAGAGCAGGACAAAGTCCCATAGCCATTTAGAACAAAATGAAAGAAAACCTCAGCAAAGGGCTCAAAAGGAGTAACCCTCCTTCCAGGAGGCTCAGGTGTATTACAGGTGTAACAGGGCCAATGCAGTCAATGAAAAATAGAAAATGTAGTTAAAAGAAAATAGTCTCAAATGCATTCATAATATAACTGTGGTGTTCACTGGTAAGGTACTAGTTAATGGGATGACTTATCAGGTACAGGAGGTGGCTTAGTGGACTCCTGTTTAGTCCCTTATTCATAAACCCTTAAACTTAAATCCCAAGCAGTAATGCATGAGGGTCCAATTAGTCCAACAAGTCTTATTAATGTGGTAATAAAATAGCAGGGTTATATAATAGTGCATAATATTATTTTTATGGTTGCGTAGTGTAATGTGATTACTTCTAATCTCTTACAATGTTATCCAGCTGGCGTACACTAACTCTGATTACAGGAAACAGGCCTTGTGACAATAAAATGTTCACCCATTCCACCCAAAGATATTCCCTAAATGTTGTTGATTGTCATTCAGCTCTAATGACCTGGACTGCCGTTTGTTAGCATGCTAGCTATACAACATTCTCATTGTAATTGAATTGACACACAGAAATGTTAATTAAAGCACCAGCAACATTACAATTATCAGTCATGACCTCAAGTTTCCTATCTAATTGCCCAGCTGTCACTTTGCTAACGATACTTAAATGACTGTTGTGATTGGTGTGGAGGACAGCAGATTTAATTGGAGACCTGTATTAGATAATTGAATAATCAGGCCGGCATGGAAAAAGGGAGATTTAGTGGTGTACAAGGCAAAGTGCTTGTTTGGGTGGAACTTGTCCCCACAGAGGCGCTCAGGGTTATACCCTAAATAATCTCTACAGCAAGGCGTAGAGGCCTCAGGGATGTGGGTCTCACCTCCCCATGAAAAGCAAGAAGGTGTATGTCCCCCCTTTGGACAAAGAAATCTTTCCTTTCGTTTTTGCAACACCTCAGACTTGTATATAGTTGGATATACATTCATGACTGTTTCGCTTTCATTTTATTACTGCCTTTTCCTGTCTTCATGTCAACCAGCAGAAGTTTGTCCACGAGAGGACAGGCAAACTTCGTAGCATAGAAGCGCCCCCATTGGCCTGTGTGCTGTACTGTACTGTAATACAGTTAGTGACAATCTGCCTTGGCTCACAAAAAAAGCAATTTCTGGTCAAAGCAAATGGTAAAATCCCACACTGACTTTCTAACAATATTACAAGACAGCAGACTGTGTACACAGACATTTACGACGCTGTTTATCTGACTATCTATACTCTGTCTCTCTGCCTCTCTCTTCCACAAGTAATTGTCCCTGTACTGTGTTGACAGCTTGTGTCCAACAAGAGAGGATGTAACAATCTTTTCCCCTGCCTCTGTGTGCCTCCTCAGGTAACCGCCGCTGCATTGTGCTGACAGCGCGTGTCCACCCGGGTGAGTCTAACGCTAGCTGGGTGATGAAGGGAACACTGGAGTTCCTCTGCAGTGACGACCCTGTCGCACAGAGTCTGAGGGAGGCCTTCGTCTTCAAAATCATCCCCATGCTGAACCCAGACGGGGTCATCAATGGCACGTAAGTGTGAACTTGATATGGAAGTATATTTGTCAACTGAATGAATAAATGAATAATAGGCACACTTTATCGGTAGCACATAGAAATTAATTGCTCTTTATGTGAACACATACTCCAGAACACACTCTATACAAACACCAACACACTAACAGACAGATCAGAATTTTCATTCCGAACTTAGGGAGTGATTCAGTGGTCATTTGGACATGGTATTTGTGTTTTACAATGAAATGTTTGTTTAAAGAGGCACATCTCCAGTCTCAGTTAGACAACTGTGTCGCCTGAGGGCGAGAGAGGGAGAGACAGGAGAAAGTGATAGCAAATATTAGACCACATTTAGACAAAAGCTCTACAGCGTGCTCTGCATTCATTAAAACAATTCTCAACCATGACGTTTCAGACAACTTTTAAGCAAATATTGCAGCTTCAATGAGCCACTAGGGACAACTTTGACTTGTTTTTGCAATGTGGTGAAATGCGATGTTTAAATAAATCAAATTGGTTAGAAAAAGTTCTATTGCTAATTGCCGAAAATGTTATTTCATAATTCTTTAAGGTGGTGTTATTAAGGTAGCGTTAATATTATTATTATTATTATTATTATTATTATTATTATTATTAAGGGTTAACCGACCCAGAAATGTGTATTGGAAAAGCAACTTTGCTGCTAGAAGGTCCTGTAGCTTTGCTAGCCTTGTAGCATGCAACACAGCCTGGTATTGGCGGTTATTCAAACATTTGGTGCATTGGCATATTCAAACATATTGATATAACTGATTGTCCATTTGACCCCAAATCAAAATACACACGCCTCATGAAAATGTATGTGTCAAGTTGGATATTGTACTGTTAATGCTCCTTTTGTGTGGCATGAACTAGGACTTTTATTCTACTGCGCACCAAACATCCCTGAATGACTAAAAACCATGTCTGCATCAGCGCATACAGTGGTATGTGTGAACAAAGTTCTAGTCAACACCAATGAGGTTACTGGACCAATTACAACTCATACAGAATCATTTTATCTATGACAAACTAGATAAATCCAGTTAACAATTTTTTCTCCATTCAACCCATTCATCTTAACTGCTTATCTGTGAGCAGCCATCAGCAACCGGGAACCTGCTCTCCATCTAATGCCAGTGTCTTAATCAACGGCAAGCATATTAACCTGCATGTCTTTGTATGTGTGGGAGGCCAGAGAACCCGGAGGAAAGAAGACATGCCACATCCATACAGAAAGGGCAAAGTAGGGGTTCGAACCCAGGACCCTCTTGCTGCGAGGAAGCAATGCTATCTGCCATGGCAAAATTCTGAAGGAACATATTGAATAGGGTTGTCCATAAGTCTACAAGTTTGGACAAATGTACCATCTGGACCAATATGATCTTCTAGTAATCATACCAAATGAAAAGGAGTGAAATTACACCACAGCTATGGGATGGTTGAATTTCCTTTGGGATCAATAAAGTATCTATCTATCTATCTATCTATCTATCATTTTTCCTGTAGATGAATGCACTGACTGGAGTTCCACAACAAATCTTTCAACAATAAACACACGCCCACACACAAATCTTTCAATTTACATATTGGTACACACTGAATTACTGCAATGTGAAGCCAACCAAAATATCTATTTCTATATATTTAGTGTAACAATGTAACACATAACTGAACTCTTGTGCGGACTAAGCAGACCATATAGGTGTGAATGCTCACGTATTTTGCCATTGCTTGTTCCTATGGCGATTTGAACTGTCAGGCAATACAAATTTGGACTAGTCCTCCTAAATGAGCTGCTAGCAAGGCAGAGAAACATTTCTCTGTGTCTGTCCCTGTGCGGTGTCCTCGTCGCAGTTGGTTTTCCTGTAGACTTTGGAAGGTCATAGTAAGGTTAGGCATGAAACTGTTGAGCTGGGTAAAGTTAAATCACCCGGCCTCCCTGAGTGGACCTAATCTAGTTCTAATAGGGCATTCAGCTACATATGCAGATTTACAATTTACTTGAAATCTCAGGAATTATAGGTGGTAATTGTCATTTAGTCATTACTTGTGTCTGTTAGCTTCAGAAGGAAGTCAAGGATACCAGTGTGCAGAGTTTAAATCATCCTCGAACCGCTCGAAGGGCACAGACAACAAATAAGCGTTAGCCATCTTGCTCAAGGACAAGTATTGCTCAAGGACAAGAAACAGCTCAAAGTAAAGCTCGGCTCGAGTGGGACTCAAACCCACAACCTTTAAAGTACTCCCTTTACATTGCACATGAAGCGCAGTGCTACGTCCGTTGTGCCACCGAGCCAGATAGTGATTCCCTTGTGTGCCTTTGGATGTGCGATTGGTATGCTGCTGTGGATGGTTGCATGAGACGAAATGCGCATTGTAAATTGAGTGGAATAAAGCCTAAATCCCAGTTCGCTGTCTCCCCGCTCCAGACAGGAAATAGAAGAGTTGTTGGTGACAGGTTAGCGGCATGGACCGGCGGGACGACTTAAAGAGTGATTCTCAAAGTGCGGGTCGTGACCTCCTGGGTGGTCACGTGAGGATTTCAACATCTTAAAATAATCTTTTTTTTTCTCCCCTTGCAATCCTTTAGGGAGCCGCCCCACACTCTGAGAGCAATCAGAGAGCTACAACCATAGATCTAGCATCCATCCATATACCACCTCTTCTGGATCATTCCTCTATATTCCCCTCCCAAACTGTGCTACAAACTCTAGCGAATTATAAACACATAATTGTGTGTGTGTGTGTGTGTGTGTGTGTGTGTGTGTGTGTGTGTGTGTGTGTGTGTGATGTAAGTCTTGCAATGCGACTCTGACATTTCTCAGGAATTAACTTGGGACACTAGGGATTTACTTACCCCAACACTCTCTCTCTCTCTCTCTCTCTCTCTCTCTCATCCTGTCTGTCTATTACTCCATGTCTGGCGTTTGATGTGTCACGTTCTTTCGCTCAATCAGTCTGTCAGCTCTGTTGTGAAATCCCGAGTACAGCGTCGCAGGGCCAGAACACACCGTCCCTTTGTTTTGTGCTCGCTGGTATCAGTGGTGTTACGTCGTCTGGTTTGATGGTAATGAAGGGTGTTTTGTCCAAAATGTAGATGGAGGTCTTCTGTTGCGTGTGTGTGTGTGTGTGTGTGTCACAGTGTGTGTGTGTCATTTTATTCATCGAAGTATCAACAAATCACAGTAGAGGTGCCAGAGAACACAAGACAGGTGTGAAGTCAGAAGAACGGCGTGCTTTAAAGGTCCAGTGTGTAATATTTCAGAGGATCTAGTGACAGAAATGCAATATAAGTTCCATAACTATGTTGTCAGTGGTGTACAAAGACCTTATATAATAAACCATAATATTGTTATTACCTTTGAATGAGCC
>JAOEHI010042076.1:0-21716 GCA_025447815.1 Percopsis transmontana
CCTCTCCTCCTCCTCTTCTTTTTTCCCCTTCCTCTCCTCTTCCTCTCCTCTTCCTATCCCCCCTCCTCCTCCTCCTCCTCCTCCTCCTCCTCCTCCTCCTCCTCCTCCTCTCTCCCCGTTCCCCCAGGGTACATGACCATGGGTCCAGTTCAGGCAGCCCAGTGGGCCCAGCAGCCCTTTGGGGGCCAGGCCCAGACGCTGGCCTTCCCGGTGCAGGGCCCCCTGCAGGTGGCCCAGGTGCTCCCTGGGGGCCAGCCGCTCATCTGGGGCCAGGCCAACATCTTCCCGGGTGGGCAGCAGCAGTGGGCGGCCATGGCTGCGTACGTGCCGGCCCAGGCGGTGGGCGTCGGGGGCCACGCCGTGCTCCAGGGCCTGGTGCCCATCACCGCCGTGTGCCCCCAGGCCTGCGACCTGTCGGCCCCCTCCTCGGCCATCACCAGCCCCCTGCACACGGCCAGCCCGGCCGGGGATGCCGTTCCGGGGCTGGTGGGGCGCTGCGGGACCCCCGGCCCGGCCGGCTTAGCGGACACGCTGGGGTGCGGCCATGCGGCGCCCCAGGAGGAGGAAGGGAGCTGTAGTGACCTTGACCTCTCCAGGATGACCTTGAGCCCAGGGGCGTCCACATCGCCCTCTAGTGACTCCCGTGAGTACTCTCACTTTATCGCCTCTACTGGGCCCCACAGAACCCCAAAGTTGACTCCTGGCTCACTGTTTATGGTTTGAAACAGAAAAGTACCTTTGGCTGCAGGGGGAGGTTGCAGACACAACCTGAGGAGTGTACCTTTAAAGGCACTGAGAAGAGTTTCCCGCTATTTCCCAGTCAGTCAGCCATGTTTTTGGGATGTATCCGTGTATCCGACACAAGAAAATGAGACAAAGTTAGTCGGGGGAAAAAGAGGTTCCAGGGTTTAAAGATTGAATTGATTAACATCTGTGTCCACCAGATGAACCAGAGCCTTTCCATCACTTCAAAAAAAGGATGTCTCATGATGTTATTTCTCTTACGGGTTTCTAGATTTCAAAACGCAATAACGCTGTACTGCTTGCTGTCTCTGCTAGCCTCGACCCCAGCCCCCCACCAGGGCACTCCTCCCGACCGCCCCCCCTCCCAAGACGACGACCCCCCCGCGAACCTCCCCCCCGTAGACCCAGAGGTCCTCCCCGATGACGCCAGGGAGGACCAATCGGTAAGCGCCTCCCACCAGCTCACGCTCCTCAATCAATCACACGAATGGATTGATTAGACGGCTGGCTGACACCACGTTGTATCAATCACTGACTATTGGCGTTTAAATGATCTGTCATCCCTACTGGAATGTACTATGGATCCTGTGTACATGCTAGCTTCTGCGGGGGAGGGGAGCGGGTATGTAATTTAACTAGCGATTTACCTCTGAAAATGTCATGTGTACTTTATAATAACGGTGTATGGACGTACCACGATTGGGGAAAAATTGTACATCAAAGGCCAAATTGATTTGCATGTAGGCAAGTGGTTTGATTAATCTGTTACGTGCCGTGTTTATGCAAATTACCGTCATCATTTTCCCCAAATGACGACAGCAAGACAATTTGTTTGAAGCCTGCTTTTCTGTATGAGTAAAAGGTCACAATTGCAAGTATTGCTTGGAAATGGGCAATTTTCGCTGTCACAAAATCTATGGAGTGCATTTTGTTTTATTATTTTTGCAAACAAAACACAGCTTGCTGCAGCCCATAATTGGGAACCATGTTAAAGGAGAATTCGCATTGAAAATAGAAAACTAATAGTAGCGACAGTAGTGTAATCGAAAAACCAGCCACTCTTTTGCATTATCGTGAAAAGGCCAATAGGAGAGCAGCAAACGCAGATAGCCCCTCCCCTCAATTTTGTTTACTACATTTTGGAGAACAAACGACAAATATCTCCTTTTAATATTATTTGTTAAAATGTAACAAATCTAATTCTGAATGTAAATCATAATTTCTTCAGCGTTCTGATCAGTGTTATGGTTATGGTTATAAGAATAATAGAAATAAAACAATAGCTAATTGTATGTATATATATATGTATGTGTGTGTGTGTGTGTATGTGTGTATAGGTATGTATGTGTGTATATATTTGTATGTGTGTATGTATAGATATATATATATATATAAATGTATATAGATATATACCCACCCACTACTATACCCACTACTAACTATTTTTATTTATCTATATCCACCCCTGTCTGCCCGCAGGGCTCGGAGGTTGTGGGGCCACTGTCCCCGAGGTCCAGTGAAGCCCCTGACAGTCCTTCTCAGGACCAGACCTGTCCCCAGGAAGCCAGCTAGAGGTCCCTAGACACTGGGTGGGTAGGTGCCGCTTCTGTCCCCTCTTCCTCCTCACAGCTCTTCCTATTGCTGCTCCTCTCCCCTTCTCCCCCCTAACTCTCTTTTATATCCAACATTTTACATTTGACTTCATTTGATTACTTCCAAGATTTACCACCCTCTTCATTCCCCCGCACTCCACTTCTATGCTAATGCTCGCTTGCATCAGGGCCACATTTTAGTCATGACGGCTCACTACTGCCATCTGGTGGTTGGTTATTGTAAGTACACCAATGTTAAAATAGTATTCCAATAATATTGTTGTTGTGAACAGGAGGTGACCGGTCCTTTCGAGGCCAAGGGAGAGGACAGAAAATTCTTCACAGGAAAAGGGATGAGTGACTGTGGACACCCGCATCTCTACGAGCCGGATTACACTGACGTTCTGTATTTTCAATTGTCCAAAGGGAATATTGGCGTTCTGCGAGCTGGCTACACTGGGATCCCTCTCTATGGAAACCACCGACTGCTCAAAATGACAAGCAGACTATGTCAACCAATTAGATAACCGATATTGTTCAACCAGGAAGTGACCTTTGAGCTATGACCCACCCACAACGAGAGGTTATCGCATCCTCCTTAAAGGCTTACTGTGTGTATGTATGTATATATATATATATATATATATATATATATATATCGAGGACGTACTATATGCCTTGAGATGGTGACATGGATTATGAAAAAATTATTTTTTAGAGACTATGAAGAGGAAAAGCATTCTGTCTGGTTGACCACTATGTCAGACATAACCAGCGAAGACCGCACAGAACAGATGGATTTGCCAAACGTTCTCTTATCATCGATCAACCGGCGCACTCATTTGCATGAACGGACTCTGTATGTGAATCCAGTGGACTCGACTGTGAGCTGTTCTCCGCAGCTTTAAAAAAAAAAAAAGAGAAATCAAAATATAACTTTTCTTTTCCTTATTTTATAAGCTGTGAATTCTGCGTTGATGACACTAAGCCATTTGCACTAAAAATAATGGCTTTGAGGCATCAATAATAAAATCAGTTTTGCCAAACATCTATTTTGTAAATAAGAGAATCCCCCAACCCCCCCGCCCGAGCCTCTGTGCCATACATTTTATTTTATTTTTTTGCTTTTTTTTTGTTGCATTGTTCAGTCCGTGACATATGAACTGTGAATCTGTGTTACATCATCATTCAAAGCAACGTGTGCTGTATCTGTCTCACTTGTTTACAACTTGAGGAATAATAGAAAGGAATAGAATGAAAATGGAGAAAGAAAGACCCACGGGCCAATTTCAAAGTCGGTAATTTTTTAAAAGAGTTGAAGGCAGATTTCCCTGTATATCCTTGTTTTTTGATAGTTTAGATTTTTTAAATATAAATTTCAATTCTTCAGTAATTGCTTCTTTTTAAAAAAATCTCTATTGACTTACAGTACCTCTCAAAAGAGCTGTTTGGTTTCTTGTGAAAACAACAAATTAGACAAATAGACCCATTATGACATGGTATGACTCAATCTAAATGTATTCAGAGACTCTGAGGTGCGTGTCTATGCCTTATCAGTTGTACAGAATTTTATTTTTGTTTTCGTCCAGTCACTGTTGTTCTTGTCCAGTCATTCTTAACAATAAACAGGTCATTGTTGTGACAAAGGGTTTGGGGATATTTGCTCCACCGAAAACAAAATGACTGAAAGATGGCAACTTTATATAAAAATCAAATAACAAAGATACCGCTATTAACTTTCAGACATACGATGAAGATGGTAAATGTAACCCTGAAAAATAGTCTAAATATTTTGTACATTTTATTTATGAAATCGAAAAAGAGAATAGGACTTTTGTACGTCTATTTACTCCCCATTCACAGTACCCATCCCACATTTCAGTCACAAATAAAATATTATGTGATTCACACATTTTAGCTGGCTTTTCTTTGCTTTCATCTCTTTTAACATTTACCATAGTCTGTCGACCCAGCCAAAACGCAACAACTGCAATGCAACTAGTGAATTCAATTTTTCTGAAAATTGTCTTCCAAAAACACTCAATGATATTCCACTGCGCTTTGCTTCCACTATTGCAATATGAACAGGATTATGATGGATTCAACAGGTTGTTAGAATTTTTTCAGTGTAATTTAGCTTCTATCCAAAGTGACTTACGAGTTCAGGGTTGGGGATTGAACCCAGAAGTCCCTAAGAAGACCATAACCACTAGGCTAATCTAACCCTCTCCTCTTACTATGTGTGTTTTAATGGTGTAGCAAGCTTGAGTCACTCTGTAAATTCCAAATCTGTGTAGCTGTTTGAAGTTCAAAGGTCATCGGTATACAAACACAAGCCAGTTATGGGAATTTGTGCCTTGGAAAAAATCTTTGGTAAATATTTATTTTGGGGTCCACACCAATGTAATAACTGATTTTTCTAAATTCTTTCAAGCCTGTAACATTTTTCCAAATATTCTAGAAGGTCATTGATTTTATGAGTAATGTGAAATAATGATTCAAAGCACAACAATCCAGACTTTACAGCTGAGCTGGGTTTCATCGCCTGGTGAATGTTTCAGGTAGACCTTACTGTATATATGATTACTTGATTTAGTGGCAAGTCTCAGTAGAGAATAAAATAAACGCAAACCGCAATACTTTGGAATTGGCTCTAAGTCTTGGCCTAACATGCCACGGACGGTATTGACCAATGTCTGTTTACTTACTGTACAGATCCCAGCACTGAACACACTGGGGACCACATTCAGTCATAATACACTACCATGCTGTCTGCAGTTATGTGCAACAGTGCAGTTAACTCTCATTGCTCTCTCTTTCAAACCATTGTGATTTTGGTGCTGCTAAGGTAGGAGTTATACTTGTCTATATACTTATAAAGGATACAGGATGATGTCAATTGGTGATTACCATTGTGTACAATTTCAGTGTAAGTGTAGAAGAGATTAAGCTACTAAAGATGTATTGAATAGTGTTTAAATATACTTTATTTTTTAATATAGCTATTAGAGAAATATTATTTTCTTTTGATTTTAAAGCATTTGTGTGGGGCAAATTTGCGCCCTTGTCTGGTCACAAGATGCAACTGCATTCTGTATGTTTTGAAAGCTGTCCTATTTTTGTCACTTTCAAAAAGTTTAATTTAACTGAATTTAAATTTTAAGGTGGCCATCCTTGGACATAGCGTTGTCAATGGCGGCATTACAGAAAACTGTCTGTTACCATAACTCTTCCTGATACATACTGTATATCACATTACTTCCTGCTATTAGCAAACCCAATGGTTCTTCTGTTTTACTATTGGTTTATATATATTGAGGATATATATAATTTATATAATGGAAAAACCCAATTACCCAACACTTTTCAGAAACCCATAATATGTTTTCATACTAAAGATCTTTGTTTATTTTATTTTTAATTCATTGTGTACACAAGTTACAGTGAATTTGTCATAGCGACAGCTAGTGCTCTCCCGGCTCGCTCAGTGACCAATGATGTCATAGTCCATCCTTTGGACTGCAGCCAATCAGAGTGGAGCCAGTGGTCGCACTGTGACGTCTGTCAGAAAAAAAGGGTGAGCTGGACAATCCTGGGATTATTTTTATACAATCATAACCACTGTGCTGTACATACATATTACATTAGTGCTGGGATTAGGTACCCACTCAGTACTTTCAAAGTATTTTCTAGCGTTTTCATATACAGGCACCATTTAAGGTCAAGCTTCAGATTTTCACTGTTCCGAGATCCTTTCCTGTTGGCAAAGGCTTCTGCTAATATACTTTAGTGCACCATCTAATCAAGTTTAAAAGGAGGAAGGATGAACTAACCTTGACATGACAACGTGCGAACACCCCTATAATGCAATTTCAGCTGCTGTAATGCCTGGTTTCACACTCCTGACGCCTGTGTTAGGTAGTGGCTATAGGAGTTCTCTTTATTCTCTCTACCTCACCCTCTCCCTCGCCGTCCAGTATCGCTACGCCAAACTCACCCAGCCCTCTCAGTTTGGAGGGCAGCCGTGCAACATTCACGACCGAGAGGAGGAGCCCTGCGACGTTCCAGCCCGCTACACCTGTGACAGCATCCCCCTGTGCGACGGATTCCTCTGCGGAACAGGTACACTGGCTTGCACACTACGGCGTTAAAACTGCGTAGAACAAGTTGCCATATTGGCGGGCCCATCTGGGCGAGAGACGCACTGGGAAAATTATTCTAGCAATTAAGTCCTTATTATTCAATTCTAGCAATTATCCCATGCAGCTTCATTTCACTTGAATCTAGGCTAATGTGTTAAAGTGCTAATGTACAACAGTATCTATGCAAAGCAAATCAGTCCCTATGACACTTACAGCAATTAAAGGTGCAGTAAGCACATTTTTTATCTAACTTCTATTAAATTCATCAGCTTTTAGTAAATCAAATGCTCTGAGAAGATATTCTCAATTGCTGTCCCTGGCGCTCCACCTTAGATCTAAACAATTAGATGTAAGCTGTCCTGACCAATCACAGTAGTGCATGAATAGGTTGCTGAATTCCTGAAGTCTTATCTCAGTAGTCTCTTTGGGGCGGAGGAGACGAGAGCAGAGAGATTATATCGTTGTTGTGTTTATTTAGTTATGAATGTTTTGGCTGTGGCTTTTTTCCCCATTTCTGCTCAAGTCGCCAGCATTGCCTATAATCCCATTCTCGTCGCAATATTGCTTACTGAACCTTTAAAGCCATCTTCCTGTCCTTATTATGAACATATAAGGACGTTTTAGCATCTGGAAGTAGTCTGCATTGAACCTGTGAACTTGTGTTTATGGTACGGCGGTAACGGTTTTACTCCCCCCTTCTCCCCCCAGCAAATATCAGAAGTCATAGGGGTTTTCTTAGCTAACACAGATATTTCATTGCCCCTCAAATTACTATGTCTTAATATTGGTTCCCACTTGCATCAGTCAAATACATAAGTCTTTCCACTGCCCGAGCTAATGTTCTACTGTTACAGGAAAGTGATATTGTGTCAAAACGCCTCTTATTATAGATCATTTCAACACAGTACTACTCTTACAGACTGATTGACAGAGAAAAAATTCAAACAATTCATGATAATGAAGTACTTGGATGAATTAATGCCACATTGTAGACTGGATCATTTTTTATTACAAACTTTAGGCAGTCACTTCTGTGCTGCTTTTCAAAAGTAACTACTCTTTTAACCTGACATAATCTGCGCTAATTAGGCACTGACTTGACGGACTAATAACACATTAACAAACTGGATCCTGCTGATACTCTTTTAGACATACTTCAGGCAGTGACTCTCGTTGGCAGTTTGAAAAAACGAACAATAACTAAACGCCACCCACGTCCGGGCTGTTAGGGCGTTGTATTCATAGAAGCCTGCAGTGTACTGGGGAGGATGACTGTGGGGACATGTCAGACGAACGTGGCTGCAGAAACGCTCACAAAGTATGCAGGCAGGAGGCGGAGGAATACTGGGGGATTGAGAATCTTGCCAAGGGGTAAGTTGCCGCCCCTGCTTTAACATTACATTAATATTATATTTAAATCGATTGCAATTGGGTCATTTAGCAGATGCCTTTATCCAAAGTGAATACAAGTACAGTATTAAGGCGCAGTAATAAGTATTAAGGGAGGGTGTAAGCTCTAGGATGCCAACAGGTTTGCTTACAGGTTCATTGGCCACTGCCGGGGCTGGAGTCCGTGACCTTCGGACTGGGAGTTGAACACCCGAATGCTAGACTACCCTGCCCCAATCACTTGGCAATGAAATATAACAGCGATAGATTCTGGAAAGTTTAAATTATACAAATTTAAGTAATTAATTAAATTAAGTAATTAACGTATCATTTGTAATCTAGTTTGCACATTTGTAAAATGTACATAAATGTTCCCACTGCGTTTATGAGTGTTTATATATTTTTTACGTTATTATCATGGTTCATAACATGCTTGGGAGAGGGGTGAAGGGGGGTCACACGATATGAATCACTGATTCTTAGGGGTCATGGGTCAGAATTTACCAACTGCCATACAGAGGAGTCGGGCCTCTTGAGAGTTCACTATAATAAAACACTACTCATCCCGCTTTTAGAATCAACATATTGAACAGTAATCTGGAGGGAGTGGTGCTGGATAACAGATACTACGCTGGCAGCTGCCTGCCTCACTACATCCAGGATGTCCCATTCAGGAAGCCTTACAACCTGCAGCAGTACACCCTACAGGTATCAGTGCAGCTTGAATGAGCAGCAGGAAAGTAGCTAACCAACAGTGGTGAGGTATGACATGGAGGATTGTGAAGGTATGTAGCTGTAGTGTACACGTAACCCTATCTATGTGGCGTCTACGCTATGTCCCAATACTGGTATGCATTCTAATTCATCTGCCTTTTCTTCAAAACCCCAGCCCACACAAACAGGTGTTATGAGTTAATGTGGCTTGTTAAACCTCTACTCGGGACTGTGTGGGCGTGTACACTTCTGTTCGATTGACATCTCCCCTGACTATCCTGTGTATTTGTTGCATCTGTTAAGACGGGACAACTGGCAAATTACTGGCAGGATAGTCTAGGGGTTAAGGTAGTCCTTAAGCATTCTGTGAGTGAGATGCCTAACCCCTACCTGCTCCTTGCTACTTGAAATTGTACTCCCTTTAAGTCGCTTTGGATGAAATATCTAATTGTAATCTTCTTTATGATTGGTTCCTTTGGGTTGATGCTGTTTGCTGACCTCAGCATTCCTGAGAAGAGGTCTAATACACAATATCTTGATCTTGATCTTGCAGACCTTGTACGATGAGCTTTGTGTTTGAAGCAGCAACTTTCAGTCCTAATGGGATCCCATTTGAATTCAGTGTTTTGTCCCACGTGTCCACAGACAAAAGGCTCATTCGATTTCACACTGAAGTCTTTTGAGACCTACTCTGAGTTTATGGACCACACCATTAAAGAGCGCAGTAGTAAGACAAAGTTTTCGATTGGACTTGCCGTCCCAGGAGTCGCAGAATTCGGCTTCAACTACGAAGACTCTAAATATTCAAAGTCAGTCAAAAAGATTCGCCGCGCTTCTGGAACAGTGAGTAAGACCTTCAATGAACAGCGAGTTCGAATATTACGTACACAGTTATTATCATAAACTGAATTTCTTGTTAGAGTACCTTTTTAAAGAGTTTACAAAGTACTTTAAAATAATACCATTTAATAATACCATTAAATAATACCATTAACTATTGGCAGCTTACTCCACAGCCATTCAGAATTTGGTATGAACCCGACGTGAGAAGCTGGTGCCTCCACCTCTTGTCAAAAACAAACTTTCAAGCAATTATTATATTATTCCCTTAGTGTAGTTAAAGGTACTCAGTTTGTGTCTAGAATTGTCATTCTAGGATTGATTGAAACCAGTGTTTTGTTGTTTTGGTTTGAAACTCATTCCCCCACCCACACCTGAGTGCCTATGTAGTGGCCTACATTCCTCTCTACCCCTCCCCATACAAAACACCTAGCGCCCCATATTGTTAGAAATAATACTAATATGTGAAGATTATTATTGTTACTGTTATTATTATTATTACTATGGTTATTATTGTGATGTTTTTAGTGTATCACTTCTGTCCAGTTCAACGTTGCGATAACTGATCCAGGATCTGCTGGTCACTGATCCTCTCCCTAGACCAACAGCTTTGTGCAGGCCAAGGCTGAGCTGGAGCTAGCCCAGTACATCCTGAAGTCCCAGGATCTGATGCTGCACCCGGAGTTCCTTCAGCGCCTGCGCTCCCTGCCACAAGCGTACGCCTACGGGGAATACCGCCAGGTCTACCGCGACTATGGCACCCATTACATCATGGAGGCCACGCTCGGCGGAGAGTACCAGCACACCATCATCCTGGACAAAGGGAAGCTGGAGACCACAGGTGAGGCCATTTCTATTTAAATTGCCTAAAAACACATTGTTATAGGCTTGCTTTTTATGTGATGTCGTCTTTAGTTTTTATTCTTTATCCTTTATTTACATTTTATTTACTATTTTGACTGTTACATCATTTATTTATTTGTCATATTCATTTTACCTTATTCCTTTATTTCATATTTTCTAAATTATATTTCTTTGATATTTGCTTTATTGCTCTCATCCTTGACTGTCAACACACTTTGTTGTTTTTAAAGGTGCTCTATATATAAATGTATTATTATTATCAAGCCTCAGGCTTCACATTACTTCAACATACAGTAATGCAGAAGCCATGCAGTAAATTACTGCATCCACTTGATACTATAACACATCTGCTGACCACCTATACCATCTCGTCTTTTGTAGGAGGGTTTTAAATTAATATCCTGTAGCTGTACTTTATCGATGCCAAATATACAAATTATGTTTGATATTTTGCTGTGCTACTACTTAATTAATAATAATAATATAATGCGTTGATATAAACCTTGAAATTGAATTTCTTTTTTTTTTTTTAACCACTGACAGTTCTAGAATACTGCTTGGGTTGTGAATATACTGAAAAAGTATATAACAAAAACATCTCTTTGTATTCTTGTTCTAGATTATTCTTTGGAAGACTACAAGTCTTGTGTGCAGGCAGGCATAAAGGTTGGGGCCAATATAAAAGGTGTCTATGTGTCAGGTGAAATACAGGCTGGCGGATGTGATGGTCTGCTGAACGAGATGGGACGTGAGTTTGTTATCTGTCTGTCTGTCTGTCTATACGTATAGTGCAATACATACGTAGAGTGCTCTCTGACAGAACATTTTGCAGACAACAACATATTCTACTCTGTTCTGCTCTATTGTATTTGGTGTATGATGAAGTGATCCTTTCATTTCCCCCTCTGTCTCTCTGTCTCCAGAGGACACGGTGAAGGGTCGCATGGTGGAGGACTTTGTGGCTGTTGTGAAGGGGGGGGACAGCGAGTCCATATCATCGCTGGTGTCCAAGAAACTTCCCACGCCGGAGCTGATGAAGTTGTGGGGCGACGCCGTGCACTACAATCCAGACTTTCTACAAACCACGGTGGGGGGGGGCTTTCTTTCTGTCACCGTTCCCATGATGCATTTATTTCTTCATACAATTTGTATCTTGTTAGTCTCAAAGCTAATTGATGAATTCCTTCATGTATCACTATAGTGTTGGTGTGTCGCAAACTTAGCCAAGTTAATTAGGAATGGCACTCTTTCTGATTAGGTCTTTTTTTTTGTTGTTTTATTGCAGTAGACAAGACCAATACCAATACCAGAGCGATAATAAATTCGACACAGCCAAACGTTTAAAGACCGGGAATTGAATGCTAGAGTCAAATAGTAACTTGATAGTATTTTGTACTAATACGCGCGTCTCTTATCAGACACGACCACTGTACGAGCTGGTGAACTCTAGAGACTTTGCCAACGATGTCAGCCTGAAAAGGAACCTGCGTAGAGCCCTGTCAGAGTACCTAGGGGAGGCCAGCGAATGTCGGTGCGCACCCTGTCATAATAACGGAGTGGCCACTCTAAGAGGTAACGCGCTCTAGCTGTGCTAGCCTGGGCTTTTGTTTAGGTAAACTCGCAAGTCGCAATACCAGTTTTTCTTTCTCATTAGCTGTGGCTGTACCAACAGTGTCTTTAATTGTCTTCTTAAGTTTGCTTCATGCTTTTGGGGCAGGGTGCTTGCCATGTTCTTTGTATCTGTGCCTGGATACAAAATAATGTACCTTTTAAGGGTGTATGGCTTCACCTCGAATTAACCTGACCTTTAATGATGATGACAAACTTTCCCCTCGTCAGGAACCAGGTGTGACTGCATATGTCCGACTGGCTACAGTGGGCGGGGCTGTGAGATCACTCAGAGGCGTGAAGGTCTGGGTCTGACCTTGTTACATTACACTATAAAACGTTGGTTTAGATATCTTTGTGAACTAATGCGATTTTGACCTTTGACCCTGCCAGCTATAGCCATAGACGGCAGTTGGAGCTGTTGGGCTTCCTGGTCGTCCTGCAGCAGAGAAACTCAGTCCAGAAGCCGGCAGTGCAACAACCCGGCACCCAGCAACGGCGGCATGACATGTAGCGGGCTCCAGCAAGAGACTACGGAATGCTAGTCTGAGTTTATGGACCACACATTAAACACAGCATGAATCCATGTGCCTTCCCAGTGTGGGTCAATTGAAATATGCTTAATATTTACCCAACAAGGTGACATGAAACAAAATGTATAGAAATTCACTGAGAAATAATCTGCAACCGCAGAAAAACACTCAAGACAGGAAACATATGAATCTTTTTTTAATCCACATTTTATTTATGCCAGGGAAACCTGGCTTAGTCTCCAGGCATGTCTGTTCTCTCCTCTCCAGCTGTTGTAACAGCGCTCCTGACCCAACATTAGCCCTCATTTCACAACATTAGCCAATAAAAACCGTGGTGCGTGCTCTAAGGGACACACAAAATTCATTTTAATTTCACATAGTATGAATTGTACATGGACCGTTAGATTGTCCCCCTTTTTTTGTTGTTGCTTGAAAACAGCAGAGGAGGTTGTCTTATCTAAACCGGTTTGTCAGAACTATAAGTAAGTAAATTACCTCCCAGTGCAAGGAGCACAACAGACCCGCTTCACGCTAGTGGGTGAGGTGAAGCAACATCACAGCATCAACACCGCTGGCTTTGAGAGGAGGAGCCCAGGCAGGGGGCTCCGCCCCCTTTCGGCGGGGGGTTGTTACAGGCCCTTGTGCGAGCCTTGCTCCCTGACTGACAGGGTGACCAGGACCCCCAGCACGACCACGAGCCGTCTGTCTTGGTGTCTGGTAAATGAAAGCACCGCTGACGTTAGCAGGAAAGGGCGGGGGGGCAGGATAGTCTAGTGGTCTAGGTGTTGGCCTCCCAGCCGGAAGGTTCTGGGTTCGAGCCCCAGAGTTGGCCTACCTGTAGGCATCCTTGAGCAAGATGCCTAACCCCTACATGACACAATAACATCAATCATTACCAGTCCATCATCTGTGACACATCACATCACAGTATTTCAGTAATAGGAGAAATCGTACTGTAAATAAACTTGGGGCAGTATAGTGTTCTGGACTCGTGCCCAGCCTAAAGGCCGTGTCGGGGATCGAAATGCCAGTTCGGAGTTCAACGCCTGACGTGGGCCATCCTGTAGGAATCCTTGAGCAAGATACCTAAGCCCCACCTAATACTGGTAATTGTAGTAACTGTCCTGTCCATTGTTTGCATTAAAAACTAAAAAGTGGGCCCAAACACTTGATTTGTTTGGCCCTTTGTTTCCCCCATTAGAATACATCCCTTAGAATGCATTTCTAACATGGCTAAACGGCCGCTCTTTGGGTCGAGACATGCCTCCGGAGAGTAACAGTAAGACGATGAAAAAAATAATCAGTTGCTGTGATGTATCACTAGAGAAAAATGTATATTGATATATACTTATCATTATATTGTTATTATTATTTAAGGCACTGCACATCTATCTATCTAGATACTCAGAGAAGACTAAGAGTGTTTTGCATCTCACCTCTGCGGGTGATTTCGCACGCCTCGCCCTCATAGCCTGTCTTGCAGATGCAATGGCAGGAGGTGCCGATAAGGGCCGGTATCCCGTTGTGCTTGCATGGGGCGCAGCGACAGGGGTTGAACTGCAATAGGTACTCGTCAAAGGCCTTCTGCATGTTGGCCAGCCTCTCGCCTACGTGGTCCGCAGCCGTGCTGAGCCGAACCAGCTCGTAAATCGGCATGGTCTGGGTGAGATGGGGGGGGGGTAAAAGACAAGAAGCCAAGTGATATTAAGCTTTAGTAAAACCGTTCCCTGTATTCACCCTATATATTATTTAATACAGAATAAAAAAATGATTGATTGTAGACAGACTTCCTGCTTTAGATATACAAGTATTACATGTAATAAACACAAGAACAAACAAGCGGGAGGAGGAAATATAGACTAATAAAGCAATGTGAATTATCCCTCCCCCCCACGGTTCACTGTTGCATTGCCGGTCAAAATATTTGCTAAGGGGCTTTCACAAGATTATTCGTCATCTAGCTCGCCGGTCGACAAGTCTTCAGACAGCGTTGTAGCAACCGGCGGATTATTCATTTGTTTCAGCTGAGCGACGGTCAGTATCACTTTCGCTAATACAGTGCGGTGTCACCTCATGCTCAATGAGGGCCGGGTTGTACTTCAGTGTACTCCCCCATCGCCGGTAAGTGTCTGGGTCCCTGACGGCCAAGAGACTGCTGCTGCTCTCTGCCACGCCGCCGTTCACCAGAGTGATGACATCCTCGATGTAACCGGACTTTGTATGCTCCTCTGTGGGTTAATAATCAGAAGTCATGTTCATTATAACCGTATGACAGTTTTTACCTCAACCTGTCGGTTCAACCTTAGCTGCCTATTCATTAGATACTGTAAATACGTATGAATTTAAAATGATATTTCATTAATTATTGGTACATAATTGAGCAAACTATGACCTTTAATAAAAAAAAAATTTCATTACATTGCAGCAAAATTAAGGCTACTGTCTATTCGTGAAAACATCTCCATTTGCTTTGCTTTTATTGTTTTTATAATGCGTCATTTTTTAAGTGTACAGTTTTTTTAAACTCTACATTACCATTGTGTTGCAACACATACATAAAGTAAATTGTCAAATATAAAAGTAATAATTGATAAATCTGCTATTATAGGTTTGGTGGGTTTCTTCAGCCTTGTCTTCTGTAGCATGTTCTAATAATAACGACTAAAGGACTCACTTCCATTGTAAGATGAAGGTTTCCAACATTTTTCTCCACGCAGCGTAAGATCAACTGAAACCTGCTTGCCGAGGGGACTGCCCAAACCAATTGAAGCGCCAATACACCTGCCAAATGTTTCGGCTTTCACATCTGTGAGGGAGGCACAGGTTTAACTTGTCGAAGGCAAACAGATACGGCATATACTGTAGCACAAGAGGTATTATAGTACACTGTTAAAGGTACGCTACTCCCCCAGGGCCCAACATTTCTATCCCAGCTCACTGTTTATGTTTGAAATAGTGTGTTTGAGTATACACACTCTGGGAATGGGGTGTAGATAGGAGTGCCAGCCATTCAGGTGCAGGAGATGCAACCCAAAACAACACTGTTCTTGTAATGCTGGCTACGGTACGACCACAATAACAAATTCCAGGCACAAATCGCGGCATGTCCCTTTAAAAGCAAACGCACCACAAGGCTCACAGTACCTGAATGCCCCATGGCCGTTTTGTTGACAACTATAACATATTCCAGGGTCCCTCCCATTGTTCCTTCGGTGACATAGTGGGTTCCAAACGTCTGAAGGAAGCGGGAGTACATTCCAAAGTCGTAGCGCTCTGGGAGGTCCATCAGAGACTGGTACATGTCTTCATGGAGCATCAGCTTATTGCTCCTCATCTTGAACTTGGCTGTTTGCACTTTGGACTGAAGCCGGATGAATCCTAGATCCTGAGGGTCCCAAAGACATTGTGCAGGTTGACAGTATAGAGGGTGTCAACTATTACAACTTTTCTATTCTAGTCTAAAACTAGCTATAAGCTGCACTGGATAACGTCAGATCCCCATATTCATTGACCAGCTCAATAATGTTCACCATCGCTTTGAAGACATTGAATACAATACTATTAAAACATTTTCTTGATCTGCAAGTATCCGCTTACCTGGCTTTGGTGTTGGGTTACATTTCTAAGAAACTTGGATTCTTCACTCCCACTCAGCCCTAGTTCCACTTGGTTGATCCCGATGGTGACCCCAGCATTGAAAGAACTTTCAGTTTTCCGTGCATTCAAAAAGCTCGCCATGTCTTCATAATATTCTTCAGAGCCCTCCGAAGTAGCATGAGCCTGAGGATAGTTCAGATGTTTATCACACAATACTCAAACCAGCTACTTGATTCGAACAGATCTGTGGATAAACCATTCAAATGTTGTTATACGATACCATAAAACGGTATGTATGGTAGTTGTACGGTTTCCGGTAATTTTTTTCCTCGTCATTGTAGTTCAGGTTTTCACAGAAGGCGTCATAGGTGAATCGTCTCCATTCTCCATTATAGACGTATTCGCACAGTCCCCCGTAGTAATGTGGGTCGAGTACCATATCCACAAATTCTTCAGTTAAAACGTTGTAGCTAGAAAAAAAACAACCAGTTACAATTACATCACCACGTTCACCTCGGCACTCCTGCTCGTTCTTGTCATAAAGACGTTTACAAGTGGTAAAGGTCGAATTTATGTGGCGTTTAATGGTGAATTTACCCCTGCACGCCACTTTTGGCTCCAGGGACTGGCGGGAAGGTGAAACATTTGTCTTGTCTGGCGGTGACCTGCTCACAATCGGCCTCGTCGGAACTGTCACCACAGTCACGGTCTCCGTTACACCGAAGAGACGGACTGATGCAGCGTCCTGGAGACACACGAACACACAAACACACATACTGCATATAGTATATACACACATTATTCCCATTACACTCAAGCATGGAAATACAAGAAAAGACTTTTACTTAAACATACAGTACGCACATTCGCTAGCATATACACACTATAACACACATGCATGCGTGTGTATGGGACTTGCCTGATTCCTGGCAGGTGAAGCTTTCTACACAATAGTCTTCCACCAGACACTGGATGGTTGCTCTTGGACAATTCAGTGTGTCCCAGAGTCCGGCCAAACACTCGGTCCCACCAAACTGAGAGGGTTTCTCCAGGTATCGGAAACGGAACTGAAGAACAATACAACTAAATAAACCACAAATAGACCAACAGGTTCAGGTAACCACATTCATATACAGTAAAGTCCTTCATTGTTGTATACATTTTATAAAATGTAAGTTTAATAATAGGCTATGCCTTAAGTTTCAGATCTCATATAATATAAATGTTTAAGTAGACACAAAAGTATGTAGTATGTAGGGGGCAGGACAGTCTAGTGGTCCAGCTGGAAGGTTGTGGGTTCGAGCTTTTCTGTAGTTGCAGATTTGAGGGTAGATTTGTGGTGGCAAGGCAGAAAGCAGCACTTCCTGTTTTATTCCCTCCAGTGTACCTACCTGTACGCTGGAGGGAAATAACTGTTGCATGAGCAACTCCAAAAAGGTATCAGGTTACACTGCTGGTTTCATTGGGGTTTGGAGGGTCAGTTATAATAGCAATAGAAATGAAGTTCATATTTGTTCATAAAAAAATGTATTCTATGCAGCTTTAAGCATAATGAAATGAATCAATACAACTAACGCTGCAATGTCCATAATACTCGTGTGTAATGTACAAGTTGGTCAATAGGTTAGAATTCAAATGCTAAAAGGCGAGTGCCATGGTAGCACCCCGTGAGATCTATTTTTTGATCTTAGAGCAAAAGTGCTTATCTATGGAAGGTCATTGGTCCCTCTGACCAGAAGCCACTGATCTTACAGTAATGACCTGAACACTGATTATTGATCGGCATGTCTCGGAAATAGCGGACAAACAAGGGTCGACGGTCGTGATTAAAGGTTTGCCTAGTGCAACTAATACACTATGTTGACACCGTGAGTCTAAAAGCTCAAACCATGGTCACACAGTCAACTAAAAAACATTGTCATCAATAGTAAACCTGCATGTCAACATTGCTGATTTGGGAATAGGTCAATATTCTGAATATTCGTAGAATAAAGGTGTTCAAATGTAGTCAGTGATGGGATGTTGACATATACCAAATAGTAGGCATTGTAATGAGTATGCATGTAAACATAGTCAATAGAAATACCTTTTTATCTGTGCAGGCATTACAAGGACTCCAAGGTGACCAGGGTCCCAGCTTACAGTTGACAGGTTCGGGCTGATATACAGCTCTGGCCCTCCTCTTAGCTGCAACACTGGCTTCTCTGACCATAAAATACCTACACCCCATATTATTACCATTCAATTTATTAAAGACGCATGTATCTAATAAATTGTAATAATATACAGTATATTGTTTTAATATTCATAGCCTATGGGGAAAATACTCTACCTGTTTTCAGCTGAGGCCCATGGGTTCCTGACTGCATCGGCAATAACGCATGACTTGGAAATCAGATGAAGTGAGCAAAATCCGAACAGTAGGCCTACAAATAATCTCTCCATATTGAAGAGCTGTAAAACAGAGTAAAAATATAATGTTTAGCTACATCAGAAGATTCACCTGGCCTTTATGTTGCTGAGAGGTTGGGCGATTTTCGTTCTGAGTTATATTTTATGTAACCGAATCAACTAGGGTGAATGATTGATTGAAGGGTAAACAGAAGTTTGAAGGGTAAACACGCTCCATTACCGCATCCAGAGTAGGCCTAAAGGCACTCACAAATAAACGCTCGCACTCAAATCCTCCGCATCATTGTTGTACATTTTAACAATATGTAAAGAATATAAATGGGCAAATTGTCATGTTATGAATCTGAGAACGACTGATATTGAAAAGGGATAAAGCAAAACATCTTTCCCAACCATAGACAGTATAAATAAAGTTCCCAAAGCCAGGCGCAGGGTGCACTGCGCATGCGTCTTCGGCGGAAGGCTTAATCGGATTCAATTGTTTGTATCATCAATTTAGTTCGTTCGCATTCATTTTGCGGTGAAATATCTACGAACCGCGTCGTCATGATTCAGTAAAAGTCGGACACATCCACATGCCCATAAAAACGAAAGCCAAATGTCAGTGGATGAAAAACAGCGAAAATGGAACAGGTAACGTTACACGTGAAGTGCTTGACATACACGTGCTTTGAGCCATAGCCTATATTGAAACGTGTTTTACATATAATTATGAATTGTGTTCATTGTAATTATGTTAGTGTTCAAAATAATCTACCATAGACATTTCATTAAGACAAATTAATACCCTTACTGTGAGGAAATGGTCGCATTGCTTTGCAAACCAGGTACAGAAAGAAAAAATAACCTAATCGGGTATTTGCTTCAATCGTGTAATACCACAGCAATCCAGCAGGTGGAAGGGAAATCATTTATTACGTCAGGAATTTTGCTTTCTGGACCTGTTTTGTCAAACCCCTGTATAAATATGTGTAACCGGTTAACTGACTGATGGCATGTTATTAATTCAAGGATGGCCCAATCAACTTTAAAGCTCTGAGGGCCAAATTTCAGGAGGAGGTCGCCCTAGCTCAAGCCAGACACAATCGACCAGCTATCGCTGAGAAGCCAAGGAAAGTGCCTCCTCCGGGAGCACACTGCAGCTCCTTGGTTTGCAGCATCCAATCTGCTGTCGAGAGCAAGGTGCCTGTGGTTCCCAGGGTCATCTTTAGGGAAGAGCTGCGTTCGTCCGGGGGCAAACGCCCCATTTCCTTCCCACCGCCACCTCAGCAGCAAACCTCCCCTGACGGCACAAGCAGGCAGTCGCTCAGGGATAGACGCATGCCCCTGGTGCTTCCAGTGCCGCCTGTAAAAGAACATAAAACGGAACCGCCGGCCGCCCAAAGTAAGCCCAACCAGGAACCGAAGCCTCCGAAGGAGGTCGTGCCCCTGGCGAAAGTCAAGAAAAAGGGCTTGCTCCTTCCGTTCAAGTCGGCCAAAGCGTTGAAGGTGAGCACGGAGAACGGAGAGTTCGCCTACGCCGATCTGGCCACCAGGCCCGCGGGCGCTCCGGGGGAACTGTCCTCAGCGGACACGCAGAGTATGGAGGACGGGAGTTCAGCCCAAGGTGAGCATTCGACCTCAGAGTTCCCCCCCACCAGCCCGGACGCCGCCCTCACATCTCCCCTAGAGGAGACGAGCGGCGACTCGGACAGGCAGCCTGTAAACACCTTGGAGAGAGCCAAGAAGAAGTTCTCGCGCCGGCAGTTCCTGCTCTACGGCAAGGCCAAGAGTTCGTGTCCCCCTGACGGTAGCTCAGACGCGGCGCTGCCGCTAGCGCCGAAGGCTGATGGCGCGGGGCAAGACGTTGCCCTGGCCTCACCAGTTGCCCTTCCACACTTGGCGTGCGTTTCCGCCCGCCCCTTCAGCAAGGCAAACTGCTGCGGACATAGTAAGAATTATTTTTATTTCTACTGATTTCTACTGATTTTTTTTTTTTAAAGGTTTTTGGACTATAAATGATTGGAAGTGGCTCTTTTACACCAGTCTCCAGTGTTTTGAAATTGGTGTAGGCCTACTAAAGCTTTGCTTCCCCAACTGTAGAGTCTCCCGTGAACAAGAAGATCTTCAAATACAAAGCACCTGTTTGTTCTGTGAGACCTGTCAAACCTCCAACTCCTCCTAAAAAGCCTATGCCTGACTTGAGATCCTCGAGGCCTTTGCCAGTAAAACCCCCCAGACCCCCTTGTGTAGATCTTAGCCGCTACCGTGCAACCACAATTCAGGGTATGCTCGCTTCTTATATTAGTTATTGTTTCAGATTTTCAGATCGTTTCATTTGTTGTCGGGGTGGTACACACCTGGTGGTAGGAACCTGCGTTTCACAAGTGTGGTTTTGGTTTGAAACTGTCTCTCCTCTGTAGTCCTCTCTCTACATCTTATAGGCTCCCATCGTTCTCCACACCTCCTTACAGCTCTACACTTTCTACACTGCACTAGGGCTGAAATTTGGCAGCATAAAACAACTGAGTATCTTTTTTTATATTTGTGTTTTTGTTTTAAAGGAATAGACAGGTTTGTATTGGCCAACTTTGGCCTTCTGTGTTCAGAGGCATCGTCAGGCATCGGTCAAGCAGCATGTCGGGAGCCGGAGCCCGAGCAGACGTCCATGTCTGCGGTGGAGCCTCCTGACTTTCCAGACTTTGAGAACTCTGTTGTTGAAACGGCGGAAGGTGAACCCCTTGACCTCGCTGCCCTTGACCTCACTGCCCTTGAGCTGGAGGCCTTAGAGATGGTCAACTTTGAGCCTCCGGGGCCCGCCGAGGCCTCGGTGGCTGACCTTGACACTTCTCAGGCTGAGTTGTCGTCGGAGCCTCTCAGCTTTGATCTGCAAGGCCTGAACCTGGCCAGACGTGACTTGATACTCCTTGATCCTGCTGCCTTCCCCGGCCCGCTGAACCTGTCTGAGCTCCCGGAGCCCCTGGTTCCGGAGAGCTGGCCTCAGAGCGACCGGGCGGTGGCTCAGGCCAGCGAGGCCTGTGAGTCCAGTCACTCCGCCACAGAGGAACCTGAGCTTGGTGACCAAGCAGCTCTGAATAATGGCACTGAAATGCAGCAATGGTGAGTTGCTTTCAAAAAAAAAAAAAAAATAAAAAAAAAATATATTTTGTGTAGGAACCACCAAAAAAAAAAAAAAAAAAA
This sequence comes from Percopsis transmontana, assembly GCA_025447815.1. Taxonomy (NCBI): domain Eukaryota; kingdom Metazoa; phylum Chordata; class Actinopteri; order Percopsiformes; family Percopsidae; genus Percopsis; species Percopsis transmontana. The sequence continues at coordinate 21,616 of JAOEHI010042076.1, forward strand.
GATTAATTTAAAAATTTAAATTAAGGTTTTTTATTGTTTTTTATATTTTTATATAAATAATTTTTATTTTTTTTGAAAAAAAAATAAAATATAAAATAATT
>JAOEHI010042087.1:0-11947 GCA_025447815.1 Percopsis transmontana
AAAGCAGATTAACGGGACGATTAGCAATGATTTAACGCATTGTGACCTGAATATGGTGCAGTTTATTAAGATTATGACCAAGATTATGCTAAAATAGTCAGAACTAAAGCCAAACAAACATAACACCTCTTGCATTACTGTACACTGCTTGAGTTAAATTCTGATCATCTACAATTCTAAAAAATAAATGTATATAACAAAACGTTTCCCTTCAATGAAACATAAAACATTAGGTTTACCTCCTTGCTGCATAGTGGATGGGAGAACATTCTCCCCCGCTGAAAGTGACACAAAGAAGGAAAAGGGGATGACCCACAGGCATATGGTGAAGTAAGCCAGCACCTTCACACAGAGTGGAAACAAGGGGCCACTATTAGTCAAGGAAAATGAACAGTAAAACTGAAATTCTGTTTAGAGGACCGTAGCTGTAAACTGAGGCCTACCTCTGAGAAGGGATAATATTCTTCCGCAAAGTGCTGGAAGGCCATGTAATGGTTCACCACCACTAATACTAAAAAGGAGAAAAGACAGACCAGGGTGAAAAATACCAATAAAGGCAGAGAAGGACACAAAGGTAAACAGGCTACTGTTTTCATGTGCCACGTGCCTGTGTCTGTAGTGGTAGATAGTCAAATGTAATGTACATTGTTTTCAAACCACGAGGATATAGTCCCATAACATAATGCTTTAAGCTTAAGCTAAGATAACAGCACGAGAAAGACGAGCTTAGTTTTAACTGTACAGACCCCTCTTCAGGGCCCTGGGTGGTCCCAGCAGCAGACATTCGGGTCTCAGGTTTGAGATGTGACTCACCACAGGACAGGATAAAGTTAGGTGAGCTCAGCAGAATGTAGGGGAAGGTCTGCAGGAGGCCAAAGTACACCAGGTTTGTGAAGAGGCCAACTCCCACCATCAACACAGGGAAGCCTTCAAACAGGTACAGGCCCACTAGCACACCTGTTGAAAACTACGCACGCGAAAACAAAAGCGTGAATGCATTGCAGTAAACAACCGATTTTATAAGATCCTAATTTGATTATTTAAAAAGGGACACACCCCAAATTGTTTTTGAAGCCAGTGTTACAAAAGCTGCTCCCACATCCAAGTGGAAAAGTAGACTGTACTCCTCTCTACCCCTCCCAATCCACACACATAGTGCATATAATCTCACCTTTCTCAACCCCTCCCCTTACAGCTACGTGTGCCTTCATACACAGATGTTATTCAAACTAAAACAATTAACTGACTCAACCACTGTTTATGTGAGGTGGAGGACAAATGTTCTGGTTATTGGATCTGATCCAAGAATGCAGCACCGCTGACACGGATATTACCTCAGAGAAACTCAGAGCTAATATACAAATCTGTTTGAAAGGGAGGTCAATAGACACAGATATTGAACAAGCGTGGTTCAATATCTGATGGCAAAAACTCACCAGAATCATGTATTTTATTATTCGACTGGTGGCTACTGTGTATTCTTCTATTAGTTCTGCCAAATAGTAGAGGCCAGCAGCTGGGAGAGAAGAAAGACAACAAATCAACAACCAACCAACAGAAACCACAAAAAGCAAAGAAAAATATGATTTCTCGTCTAATCTAGATGCTGAAATAAGCCTCCAGTCAAAAATGTATTTATTTGTATCATTCCGCTGAAAAAAATGATTAACTCTGCCTTCCACGTTGCAGGTTATAAACTATTATTTAATATTTACACTCTAAATGTCATTTTGACATTGAAATGTGTGACCTTTTACTGCTATGGCATGAGGGGTGACATAATAGATAGAACTGATAGCCTAATAAAAGGATCATAAATAAACATATTACAGATCTTTCGGGGGAAACACTATAACACTCAAGTTCATTGCTGTGTCACGCATCAGGTCAAACCAGTCAAAAGGTGTATGTCTGGGACAGGAGAGCGACCCGTTCACAGCACGTAAGCTTGTGGGTGACCGTGTGCTTTTATCACGCAAATGCAACCTTTACTGGCGTCCTCTTAACAACAGTGATAATAACTTGCACTTTTGAACCCTATGCTTCACTGCTGGTGCCCACGGACACGCTAACACACAATGACAGGCACCGTGCAGACTGACAGCGAAGCCCAAAACTCGTACTGGAAAGAGCGAAGGGAACAGAATGAACCTGATGTAAACATTAACGGAAAAAAATTGTGGGAGAAACAGCCTGTAACTATTTTACAAATAGTTTCAAATTCAAATTGTTGTGCGTTTCTTTTTTTAATACTTCTTAAAATCTGGATACCATAAATGTAGACAGCGCGTCTACATTGGAATGTATGCTTATATCGTATTTGCGCACTTCACCAAGTTTAACACACATTCCTAGAACGACTAGTCACGACACGTAGCTAGGAAAGAGCAAAGGTGGCAACGTGGATAGGCTACGGTCACAATCTACTTTTACCGGCTAGATTGCTATTGTTCCAATACGTCAAACAAGGTTGACAGTGCCCCGTGTAGAAGCTGTGCTACGCGCAGCCAGATAAGGTGTTGTGCCGAAACGGTGGCCTTGCCTATGATTAGACAAACTGAGCAAAATGTGTTTCTAACAGTCTAAATTGTAGGAGTGTCAACAAGTTTCAGTGTCGTGAAATATACAATTTACTTCCTGATATGGCCATACAACAATATTACTGCTGCCATAGCAGGGCTCGTTAGCTTGCAAGCCAACGCTGCAGTTCAAATTAACAAGAGGAGCGAACGTTAGCATGTGAAGTCACTACTGGCCAACGGTTTTAGTGGGTCGATAGTATGTACTGGCCAAAGTGCACAAATGCGCCAGGTAGCCCAGTACAAGGCCAAGCGGTACCGATAAGACAGGGCCAAGACCAGATTGAAATATGATTAGTGCAAGTTAGTGCTGGTTAGCTTTAGCTAGCAAAGGCTTAAACTTCCATGGAGCACTCACCGATTGCTAGAGTGACGAATGATATTTGGATGACCAGCGACAACCAACTCAGCAAATAAATAAACCACATCTCTTTACACGTGAAACGACACACATAAATATAAAAAAATATACAAAAGATGTACTATTAGCCACTAGGTGCTAACTGTCAAAGTTCCTCCCACTGTCTTCTCTTCATACGCCAAGGAAAAGACATCAAGAAAACCTGTATAAAGGATGGACTGTCTGGTTCTGGCTGTAGCGCCATATGCGGTTTTCAGGTGAATTGCAGTGATTTCTTCATTGAATTAAAATAAGATCACTCGATGGCGCAGACTTAACGCACGGCTTTCTATTGTAAATGTAAAGCTGTAGCTATGGAATACTACAACTAGAGAAATGGGCGTTGCAAAAGTCTTATGTGCAGTAATCGGCTTAGACTGCTTGCCACCCTATCATGTGCTATGAAGAAATACTATCTTTGCAATGAGCCTGTGTAAGAAAAACCTCAATACTCTCCTTACACATTACATTGCATTACACATTATATATAGGAACAATTGGCTGTGGATGTAATTTTATGATATGGTAAACAGCATGCTGTATTTTATACTCTAAATAGCATTTTTATATTTCTCTCTCTCTTTTAAATGCACACACACACAGGCTGGGCTGGTGGCTGTTTCGCTAACTAATAGGGGAGCTTGCATTATTTCACATTCTGAACACATTTGAGATGAAAAATTAATTCCCTAAAAGATTAAAAGGGGGTCCCAGTAAGAGAGTTAAATAAAGTAAATATATAATGTGAAAATGTGCGAAGACACTGAAATGGTGTCAGTGGCAGAGGTGAGAATAATTCTATCCCATCTTCATGCTTTTAACAATAGTAGTTTGGTGTGTGTGTGTGTGTGTGTGTGTGTGTGTGCGCGCGCGCCCGCGTGTTTTTTCCGTCTTTCTATAGCCTATAGTGGCGAAGGTGTAAAAACAACAGGCAACCTTTCGCATATCCAGCTGGATGCGTAGAGATCTTATCTCGACAACACCTCTCTTGATGCAATGGAGACTTCCATTTTCTTGGTGAATGTAAGGCCTTGAAAGAGAAACACTAAGAGTTAAAGTAAGAAAGGGATGGCTGTGTAACTGATTTAGTATGTGTTTTTCATTCGTGTTTAATGTAGGCTTACTGTCAGTGTCTGATTCTGTACAATGGCTTGTTAATGGTGCAATACAAATTATACAATTATATAGTCATTACAAGCTTGCTTAAAGGATATGAACCTCTGATGACAAACTATGCCATATAAAATGCGTCTGACAAGGCTCAAATAGGCCTACGTTATGAGAGATTTAGGAAAATGGGTGAATTTGTTAAATATTCATGAGTAAACCCTTTCTTGTCATTAATGGCACTGCCAATGTTGCCTTTTGTGAACTGTATTGCTCTTACTAATGCTTTTCAAAGAATGCTCTTTCAAGCCAACATTTCCCAATTGCAGGTTTTGATTGAGGCCTGATTGCAATCCAGTGATCTTTATTCATCTGTCTTGCTCTTCAGTTGAGATTAAGGTCACCCAGTATTTTCATGGTATCAAAATGCAAAAGCTCACCAAAACACTTAATGAATGTAAGCCTTCAAGATTTAATCGGTTTGTCTGAAATCAAAGCAAATCTATATGCAGAGGCACATAGAAAATTCATGAACCTCTGACAGTTGCAGTTTATTAGCCAAAACAATTTCCAAAGCCCCATCATTACATCAGTTATTCCACTACAATTATCCCCAGGCTTTATCATTATTACATAAAGATTATGTTCCTAGTTAATGTCATTTCTCTTGATTGAAGGTCAGTGTTGATGATCTGACATGAGAGTCCCTCTTCTCCCTGTTCTGCTTGAGCCTTCGGAGAACAGGGGTTTTCTCGTCCTTGCCTGCCCAGGGAAAAGCACCGGCCACTGGGACACTTGGCTGAGGTGTCTGGGCATCTGGCCAACAGAGAATTAGGCCTTTAAATTACATGTGAATCATGAGAATCATTATTGTAAATAATCCACTGGTTGACCTCACTGTCTTTTCCGGTTCCACTTAAAATGGAATTTCAAAGGTATATAACAGCAACATAACTATAAAGAACATATTCTATTCTATATAAGTCACATAAGATAATATAATATACTGTAGAAGTACTTATGATTTCAAAAACCATATGGACATTAGTTATTTCTAGAACCCATTGATTAAGAATTAAGGAATAGCAGGGCTATTATTGCAACACTTTTGTTTAGTTCTATTAAGAAGCAGAAAAGGTTCCTAAATGAACCATTTTACAATAAATGGTTCTTTGTGTATCCTGGAAAAGTTCCTTAGGTCGGCATTTATTAAAATGGTTCTGTGGTCGAAAAGGTTCCTTATCTAACTAAAAGCCTGTTATGTTTTCCATGTGATGACGCCCATACCCTGTGTGGAGGGCAGATCCTGGTTCTCTCCCATGGCCCGCCTCCTCCTTTGAAGGACCATCAGGAGCTCCGCCTCCCCAATGTTTCGACTGATACGCTTCCTAGACGCCGCCCTCCGGTGGCTCTTGCGCTTCATGGTGTCCTGGGACGTCAAAATCATACCAGAGTCACGCACCAACACCAAAAACAGCAAGGTTGCGTAGTTCTAAAGGTTCGCAATTGCCAGGTGTTGAAATAGCCTAATACATTGAAAGACAGGAAAAAGATGAGCGGCAGAATTTGGAAATTGAGTGAAATCAGTGAAAAGCACAGTGAAATACAAATAATAATTAAAGGAACAAATTGCTTTTATTCTTTGTTGTTTTACATTGTTATTAGACTGCCCTTACATAATTGCTGTTCATCATGAAATTCAGATCCCACTGATTTTTACATTTGAATGAAAAAATTTCTTCTTTGCTCTACTACAACAATCATAAGGGAAATGTTTATATATAAACAGTTACATTATTTGTGTATGCTATTAAACAAAGCTAACAAGCCACAAGAAGGAAGCATTGATTCAATTACCAGCATTCCTTTCAGCTCCACAACAGCTGATTTTCTCTTTTCACTCCTCTGGTCCTGTGAGAACACAGCCTGTGATTTCCTATGCATTTTGCTCCGTGGTTAACAACCAAAAAAGCAACCAGTGAGTGTAAACAATATTAGTTCTCACCTTCCAGGAGCTGTCATCTTCCTGTGAGCCGAGCTACAATAGAACAGTGAAGTAAGTATCTTTGACTGTAATTACAACCAATTTAGACTTATGGAACACTTGTAAGTTGCTTTATGCCTACTGTAAAGGCTGAATTTGTAATAATAATAATAATAATAATAAAATAATAATAAAGAACACAATAATTTTCAAACAATTAGGGTGAGGGGTATAGAAAGGTTTGAGCCTCTGAGCTCTGTTGAGAGAGAAGCAGCAAGGGACTCAGCAGATGTAGGAAGGGCATGCACGGCAAAATATTTGTATCAGTTTTGGACACAAATCGAGGAGTCTTTAATTGAACACACGAAAAAAGATGGCCTCATTCCATACCTGTGTTCCAGCGGTGGGCCTCAGAACGATGCCTTTTTTTATCCTCTCCATCATCTTATTCACTGCCCTGGCTTTCATGTCCCCCATGGGCTCTGGCTCTGAGAGAGTTAAATTCAACGTAAACAGTACAGTCGTTTTCACAGTGTGGGTCAGCACCCCACAATGGGTCATGGTAGATTTTGCCATGGCTTGCCGAATTACATGCTTTTTAATTCAGGAAACGATGGCAAAATGGCTTTTAAAAGGGCAAGGACAAAAACAGGTTAGCACAACATAGGCCGTCAAATCCACAGTATTACAGGACGTGAATTTAATATATACAGTACAGGTTGCGACTCCCACTTACGGCTTTGTTTCACGTCACTGCACCCATCTTTCTTCCTTCTCCGCACGGCGTCAAGTGGACTAGACAGGGACAAGGTCACAGGGGTCAAACCATCCTGTCCTTCTATCAGATAAGGTCACACCGCTTTTGACAGAAACCTGGCGAGCATTTGGTGCACATCTTGGCTCTTGTGTGAGCCTTGATACATCATGATGTTGCAACACAGACTACTGAAGCTGCCTCCATGTATTAGAGGGATATTTAAATAGAACATACTTGATGATAATAGTGGGAGGTGGTGGAAGAGGAGGAGGAGGAGGAGGAGGGCAAGGTGATGATAAAACCGGGGTGGACTTTGTGTCCTCTGATTGGTCAGTTTTAGCTTCCTTTTCCAGCGTATTCTGTAACTGTTTTACTAGACAGTGGGGGGAAAAAAGTCATTACTGCTCTGTTTTATTAACCGACAACGAATGAATATAAAACGAGTACAAAAAGAGTGTTATACACCATGAATGTAGCTACAAAATGGTACAAAATATGTGCTTACATGGTGATTTGGGATCAAAAGTAATTAAATAATCTATTATGATTTCCCCGAATAAATGTAGCCAAGGGAAAGGACACACTTATAACAATTGTAAAATGCAGACATTAGACATCAGAATCTTCGTACTATATATACCTGCTACAAGTACTGAGTAAACTCCTGAAATAAATTTCTTACTCCACTCATGGGACAGACTCACTGTTTATTACTTAAAATACACAGAATTATTTATATAATGATTCATATATATCTGAAGCCGAAAGTCTGTACAGAAATCAAACGCTTCAAAAATCAGGCGGAGGCCAGTTATAGCAAGGCAATACTGCCCGTTCTCTTTCAGGAGCACCTCGGTCCTGCAGCTGGCTGGCGGTGCGGTGAGCCTCGGACAGCTGCATCTGCAAGGCCCTCCTCTCCTCCTCGCTTCTCTCCAGCTCCTGTCTCGCCCTGTGCAGCTCCGACAGGGAGCCGCCCTCCTCCACAGCACCCTGAGGCTGCTTGGCCTGGATGGACGGTCGGACGGATCCTCAGACAAGGACACACACACACACACACACACACACAGTACACACATGATTCAATTAGTTTAGGTCAACTTTATTGTCATTCATTTCTACACAATTCCTCACGAAAAAAAAGACAAAGCCAGTAAACATAAATACATAAAGCGCACATATATCTTAGTAGCTGACTGTTTACATAACAATATTAAAGGAGACTCATCGTATAACAATCTCACCATAAGTATTGGCTGTTAAAAATAGGATATGACAGTTATATGTGTTGCTGTGGGTTAGCACTAAGTGTATCCACGCACACACACTGAGACTGTACTGCACCTGGCTCTGGTAATACAGCTGGATGTCCCGTAGGGCAGCACCGATGCTGGACACCTGTTCCAGGGCCTGTTGCAGCTGCAGGCCGGTATCTGTGCTCCCCGCGTCCCGCCGCTCCACCAACATCTGGCCGCACACATTTACATTCACTCAGTGTGGGAGTGTGGTGTTGTGTGGCCACAAGGGGGCAGCGTGTGCGATGCTGGGTCCCCGTAGTGTCGTGCCTATACACACTGCATGGGAGTGTTCATGCCTGTGTGACTCTGTGCAGTGATGTGCCTCAGATTCACATTCAAACCATGCTTTGGCTCTCCGCTGGGGGATTTTCATTGCTATTATCGGCAAATGCTAGTTCTGCTCAGGTATGCATGTATACACTCTAGGTGCTTTATAATGGTTAAACAAAAGCTTTTACCCACTATGCCTTTAACATACTATGTAAAGGAGAAAAACTCTGCAACACACCATGCAGATGATGCAGTTATTATATTTACAAACTTTTGGCGCTTTTCCACTGCAGGAACTTGCAGGCCGTTTTAGAGGGGGCGGCACCAAATGGCAGTTTTCCATTGCAGGAACCAACCCTGTAGAAAGCCGTTTTCGGAGCCAAAATATACAGTCTGGGCGATCGAAGAGCAAAGGCAACATTGTAGGTCCGTAGTTCCAGTGCCGCAATGGAAACAGAAAGGCTGAACGGGCCGATTAGAAGGCCGTTCCTATGAACGCCTGAGTTTCTGCAGTGGAAAAGCACCTATAGCTCTCAGTAGATCAGCCTTGAAAATGCAGCACTCTGGTGAGCCAGGCTTAAAAATTCACACCCTCACGCCCACAGTAAGTGGAAGCCAGTGGCTTTCATTTCCATCTTTTCCTCTAAAAAGGTCAAACCGTCGCTCTTTGTCCCGAACAACTCGGTGTCTGTGAGGTGACGCGAAGGACCTCGTCAGCGCAGGTATAGCCGAGCAGCCATGTTTAGACAAACTGGCTGCAAATTACCACGAGCACCCAGACACTTTTTGCGCAGCAATTAGCGCACAGCAGTTCTTTTAAAGCACACAAAGCCATACAGGCTACCACGACACACAAACACACACACACACACACACACACACACACACACATAAAAACCCTATATTAGTTCTCATTTGAGGCCTGGGCATCATTACGCCGGCACACATCGTGGGGAAAGAGGTTTGAATGGCCGGTGTTTTCAAAACACACACAGGAAAACAGACAAATAGCAGTGCACACAAGAGACATTCAACACGGGGGAGGTGTTTTACTACAAACTGAGTGTAGAGGAGCTGAATTGCGCGAGCAGTTGGGGGTCCCTTTCACAGGTAAGGACCCCTCCAGGGCGGCCCATTGTGTGCCTGTCCGGTAAATGGAGGATGCGGCGCACAAAGGGGGCGACAATTGCCATATGCTAGGCAAAACATAAAGTGTCAGGGAAAGACAGGTTTGCGCTTAAAGGCCACTATTCTCCCTCCGCCAGCGATGATGACTGCTAATTATGGGGGCGTGGGGGACCGCCAACACGGGTGGAATTCAGGGGTGTATTTTTGTGCCACAGAAAGACACCAGTTTCTGTAAAGAAAAGACCTTCATTACAGGAGCAGCTGTTGCAACATCAAACTACACCTGTGTGTGTGTGTGTGTGTGTGTGTGTGTGTGTGTGTGTGTGTGTGTGTGTGTGTGTGTGTGTGTGTGTGTGTGTAGGGGTTGGACGAAGGCCTATATGATTTGGGGGAAATTATTACACGCTTTCTGGCGTTTGTGTAATTGTGTGTACTATATGTTTTTTGTTGAGAGTGTGTGTGTGTTCTGATCGGTGTGTCTCCCACATTTTAAAATCTAGGTTTTGTACCACTTTTATAGTATATCGTAAAGAATTCAGCCCATCAAATTGCTGACTGTTTGCTGGGTTCCAGATTGATCGACAAATTTGTTGTAGAAATAATTATTTAGCCTATGAAACCGTCAAACGTGCATCAAATATGCTACAAAATCTGTAAATCAAGCTAGCTATCTATAAGCTATCTTAGCTGATGATCAACCAAAAATCTTCCGTCACTGCACAGACCCCCCTAATTAGTAGACTCTGTTCACGAACGTCACCAGAGGCATTTGTTTGAAAATAAATCTTTGTGGGGGAGCTTTCCCCCGAACCCCCCTAGCATTTAAGTGTCCCCCGCAGCTTCAAAATCCCTCCCACGCTCCTGGTCTGTGCGCATGCTTCCGTAGATACATCTAATTGTGCTTTTGTGTTGAGTGTGTGAAAGCATGTGTGCGTGTGTGTGTGTGTGTGTTTGGGTCAAATTTCTCATCACTGTAAAGACACAGTGAATGAAGACCCCATCCCCCCCACCCCTACAACACGCCGGTGTGTGCCCCCTGTTTCGCACAACATGGAAATTTTGTCGCCACAGGCGCCGACGTCCTGCTGGCTGAAAATGTAAGGTATGTTGATTTGCAACTGTGAAAAATGGTTGGTCCGCTACGTGGCAAAGATGGCGACCACTGATGACGGTGACTCCATTGAGTACACAGGGTACTGCATGTTGCCACAGTTGTCAGTGTGAACGCACCTATGGATACATACATACATACATGTACAGTCTGGGGGGGTTCAACTGGGTGCTGGACTGGCACCCAGATTTGTTACACCTCCTGCGTCTCCCCACTACACACACGTATGGAAGGACACGGCTCTCACCTGGCGCGCCAACACCTCGGCGTGCTGCCGCAGGTCCTGTTCCCTCTCCAGCCTCTCAGACATCTCTGTGAACTCCTCTGTGACAAGCTGGGAGACTGTGGGCATGTCACACACACATACACACACACACAAGGGGAAACAGCGGGGAACCCCAAAACACACACACATAGGGGTGTTTAGAGACACAAGGTGACACCCAAAGCAAAGCACAAGTCTTTATTCACTGTGTTTAAATCACTGAACAAACTCCCACCCCGTTTGATCTTGTTCATGGTCTTGTTCTGCTTGCTCATGGTCCTCAGTAGGGCCTCCTTCTCCTCTGTCTCCACTAGCAGCTGAGGGGAGAAGCTAACGTTAGCGCGCCAACGCAGAGACCGACAGACACACGCGTGCTACGTATGCACTGGCTCTCCCTCAGTGAAACGCACCTGTTCCTTAACCAGGGCCTGCTCACTGCTAAGACGCTCAACCTGCTCTTCCAGCTGGAGCTTCTCACACAGCAGACGGTCCACCAACGCCTGCAGGTCTACCAGAGGGGGGAAACAAAGAAAGGTAGCATCTAGTAGGCTGCGATAGAAACAGCTTTTTGTTCAACGAGCAGTTTTTCCGCTAAAAGGCAAACTGTCTTCACACGTTTTCTATTGAAAAGGTCTGTACTGCATCTTGGTACAACATTTAATTTCGTACCCAAAATGCACCTAATGACTTTTATGTCAATGTGAAGTAATTAATCATGTTGGGCTCTTAGTTTTTCTTTTGTATTTATATACTGTATGTTGGGGGTGCCCCCGAATAAGACTTTACATAGTCGAATGTGATTCGTCAAATCATTTAATGTCTCTGCCATGGTGGTTTATTCACGCACGCTATGAAGACTGATTAAAAGAACAGGAATTATTTTCACATTTTTATTAACATGAATAGGCTGATATTTATACCAAAATATATAACACTATTGGGAGAAACCAAGCAATTCTATGTAAAATCAGACCGTCGGGGGGGGGGGGGGGGCGGGGCCGGCCGGGGGGGGGGGGGGGGGGGGGGGGGGGGGGGGGGGGGGGGGGGGGGG
>JAOEHI010042098.1:0-21713 GCA_025447815.1 Percopsis transmontana
CTTACTAGCGGATTTTGGGCCAGGGGCAGCTTTTTATCCCCCCCCCCCCCCCCCCCCACACCTCACCTGTTCTGTGGACCAGCATCTCTCTGAGCTCCTCCTGGTCACAGGGATGAGCGTAGTCAAATACGCTGTGTCCAGTTAGATCAAACTGCACAAAGGACAAAGACACTTTGTGACGTTCACTTCATTCAGGTTCTTTCACCCAGCCCACCGTCTGCACTATTACCAACACGCAACATATACCACACTCCCTTTGTTGTTATTTCTACTATCATGCATTTATTTTTAACTTTACAGCATTTAGCAGACGCTTTTATCCAAAGCGTCTTACAATTAGTACATTTGTCAACAGCTGAACTGGTTAACTACTAGTTGGCCCAAATGTCACCACACACCTCTCTCTGTGACTGACATGACAAATCGGACCAACCTGTGCCAGGCCCAGGCACTTGTTCACATTCTCAGAGAGATAGATCATGTCTCCGTCCTCAGAGAGCACCATGAGAAAGCCTTCCAGAGCCTTCAGATAGGAGCTGTTCAGCTGCGCATCCAACTCTGTCTCCTCTGCGGCTGCCGGTTCCTCTGGAGAGAAGACAGCGAGGGAGAAACGGGTTGTTGTTGTTTTTTTTTTGCTAAGTAATCTTTATTAGAATCCATTGAGTTGCTTCAAGAACACGCTTGCATGGGCTGCTAAGGAATCGATGTGTACATGTCTGCGAGTGTACAGATCTGCTAGAAAACACATCTATCTAGCCGTCTACCCCTCAGGCTTTTCATTCACTGCTCCTTAATATTTCAAACAGCAATCTTCTTTCTCAGTCTCTCCCTATAACAAGCGATTATTCTAAAATGAATCTTACTACGAAATCCCACAGTTTTTGCCACTCCGATATTAATACGGCAATAAATGCCTTAATCGAATTATTTTATAAAAGTGGTTGGACACCCGATATCCCGAGACTGAAGCAGGTACTGACCAGAGCTGAGCAACTTCCGCATGCGCAGGTAGCTGATAGTGAGCCTCATGACAGAGGCCTTGTCCAGGTTGGAGCTCACGCTGTGGGGGAGAGGCAGCTGCTCGGCCAGCTCGTAGAACACCTCCGACTCCTTCCCCCGACGGGAGCGCGCAGCATCGCGGGACTTCTCCTTCCTCCGCTCAGAGCTCACCCTGCGGGAGACAGGCGGCAGGTCAGCAGGGGTCTGGTTCTGACCCGGGGTGCGCACACACCAGCAGAGCCTGCAATCCCGACTGAGAGAGCCTGCTTGTGATGAGTGTGTGTGCTTATTTTCTCCAAGATAATAAAAATTCCTGTTCCAAGTTTCCACCCCAACAAAAAGATCAAATCTAAAACTAATTTGATTATCGAGCCCCAGGGGTGGCCTACCTGTAAGCATCCTTCAGCAAGATGCATAACCCCCTATCTGCTCCATGTAAGCTTTGGATAAAAGCGTCTGCTAAATGACCTAATTGTAATTATTGTATTCGTAACAAATAACACAATAATCAACACCCAGACAGCCGTGCTCTAGAATTCACGTTGTGATTTATGCAGGCAATGCTTCTGGGATTAAACCACAATGCTTCTCATCAAATACTTCCTTGCAGATTCAAATGCACTCTGAATGACATTGGAAAAACATAGCAGACAAGGCCTTGCATGTGAAATACAAGCCTTATTGAAAATCGATCCGTTATGCACTTAGCGCAATACAATTAACCAAGGCTATTTTGCTACTCGAAGCCTTATCTGACAAGAAAATGAACCAAATACATTTAGTTTACATTGCAGCTCCTATCACCGGGATGGCTTCCAATATACAAACTGCCTTCTGAACGTGCAGTATCAGAATGTGTTTAGTTTAAAACTGGTTAATGTTTATATGCAAGTTAAAATCGCTACAAGAAAATCTTATGCTTCTGCAACAGCTGAAGAGCACAAAAGAATAAAATTCCGTAGGATAGTCCGCAATTTTCACGAGAAAATTAGGCCCTTTATACTATTATCATGCAAGAATGTGTACTCTCAGCTGCAATGCTATTGTCTTCCAAGTGACTCTAGAATGCACGCAAACAAGAAACTACAGAGCTATAGCATGTTGCTGGCAGTATTTGAACTACAAGCAGTGACTGGCCAAGACTGTAATTATGAGCTGGCAATTCATCTGTCCAAATGTCAGGTAAGAATGGATAAACTCAATGCCTAGTGACAGTGCTGCAAATACACTATACAAATAAGCAGGCCCAAAACAGATTTTCCTGTGTCCTTTCGAAATACTTGCTAAGAAACCAGATGATGTCACAAGTGGACTAGTACTGTGTAAACCTTGGTGAGAGTGGTTGTTGCTGCACCACAAATATTACTATTACTGGCCTATTTAAGTTTTTTGCTACAAAACAGGAAATATTACATTTGGCATCCAATTAGAAACACAGTAGAATGCCATTTGTCAATACTGATGTGTGGCCTGAAGGGGGTTAGCATGGAGCTAAATGGTTATACTCTCTTCTTCCAGTCCCACAGGACCTCGCAGAGGGCCAGCCAATTCTGGATCCTGTGAAAGCTGATCACTGGGTTACGCAACCAGTGCTGCATCCTATTAAAACATTTCTGCTCACTTCAGTTCAGAGTCACCTAAGGCCTGGAATCAGATGTTTTTATCCAGTAGAACTTTACCGAAATATTTTAAACAAAATAACCGTGTACAGACATGAATAACATAAAATGTTTAGAATTCCAGCAATGTTTAAAAATGTCTGTGTGTGACGTTTCCACCAATCACAGTCAATACATTCTATTAGCATATTCATGATCCCCTGGTGTGTAATCTGACACAATATCACATTACTGCTTACAAGCAAGTTAGGAGCTGGGACATAAGGCTTTCAAAATCCCCACATAGTCCCTTGTCAGACTCTACGTGGCAGTTTGTGTGTGCTAGCTTTAGCCGTCTAGCTGTACGTAGCATGTAGCTGCATCTTCCCTCACTATACACTTGATCACAAATGCTGATCACCCAAAACTGTTTCCATGATGGAGGGAATTAATTATGCTCTGTCTCTATAGTGGCAATTCCGATGAATACTCGAAAAAGTTTCCCATTGGCAGAACCAGCAAGGTGCCCTATATAATTCTCTCAGTAATGGTAAACCTGCTTCATTCAGGGCCTGTGTGTCTCAACCAAAACAGACCCACTGGAAATGTAATGCAGAAGAAAAGGCCAGGCCTGAGCAGAATGTTTACCCATGTTTAAATCACGGCCCTGGGCATTTATACGATACATTACACAACAAAACGTTATGGCATACCTTTCCTGTGTCCACGCAAAACTTTTACTTGAGGGAGCCAGCGTTTGACAATGTAGGCTTACCTGACAGGTATGAACTGGACAGCCTCTAATAACCCTCCAAATCTTGTTAGAATTGACCCCTCTAGCTTTGGTACAGTGCTATCAGACAGTGTCAGCTTAATGGAAACACAGGGAAGCCAATTTTTTTCCCCCCATTAATCATTGCTTAGAACTGCTACAACCAACATAGATAAGACATTTAGCACTTTATTTACCACCAAACAGTTAGAGAATCCTACTATGTAAACAGCTTAGACTTTCTTGCAGTAAACAAGGTATAAAGCCACCATTACGTAACCCCTGTGCACATGGACATGCATGCCTGGCAGCACTTTGCATGACTTTGTGTGAACCAATAATCCCATTTCAGTTTCTTAATATATATATAAAAAGGCAATCAAACCTTTAAAATAAGGGCTAATTTTGTTGTCAGCACTGCAAGAAAGTGAATGTTTTGTCTGTTAATATACAAAAATTTCCTTTCCTAATCTAGGCTATGCAGTATCAGAATGCGTGGTTATTTTTTTTGTTAATGTTTACATGCAGGTTAAATCGCTACAAGAAAAATCAAAACAGAAAATGGATTACTGGTAGTGTTTGCAATAGTCAAGATTAGCCATTATGCCAATATTGTTCTGGTTTAAAAAAAAAAAAAGATGTAATAAAATAATTTTGATCAACATAAGCACAAATATTTGAGAATTTTTCCCCCCACTTGTCACGACTAGGGATGTTCCTAACAACTAATTTCCCTGACGTTGAAATGGAAGTTTATACTTAGACTAGTATGAAAGTAAGAAAAGTCTCTAAACAAATTCTCTTGTTTTTTGTATCCGGCATTGTTAACATTAGTACCGAATACTCGTTTTTTTTATAAAGCCACGTTTGACTAGGAGGACCTGAAATTTCTGTGCAAATGATGACAATATCAGGGTTTCTGTTAGCCAGTCAAAATGTCCAGTAATAATGCTCATACAAAACTTAGCGATAACGAAGGCCTCTAGTAGGAGAGTGACGTGGCTGATGGCTGCGTGTTGCCGGACACCCAGTCGGAAGGTCGTGGGTTCGAGCCCCAGAGTTGGCCTACCTGTAAGCATCCTTGAGCAAGACGCCTAACCTGCTCCATGTAATAGAACAATGTAATTGTAAGTGTCTTTGGATAAAAGCGGCTGCTAAATGACCCAATTGTAATTGAAAGCTGCAAAGACATATTGGCCACATTTGATTTCAGTTGGCAGCAGAGGACCTTGCAAGTCTTAATGGTATTTTTTAAGCAGTTAGTCACTCCTGGTAAAATGTGACGGTAAACATTGTCTAGCTTGTTGCATAACCCAGTTCAGAGAAGTGTACACCGGCACACAAAACAAAAAGGCTAGAATCCACCAAGGCTTAAGCAGCAGTTACAACTCCGGCTGGGCAGAGGGCAACTCGCCCTGGCGGCCAACTCCATTCACCTTCCAGGTTTCACTGTGCTCTAATTGGCTCATTACCGGGCGTTGGACATTCACCAACGGTCCCAGATTCCACCGATCTTCCCACACAGCGGCAACATAGAATGAGTCCGAACTGTCAACAATGCCATATGTTTGGTTGCATTTTTTATATGTCCTTTGTGTTTTTTAATTAATCTGTCCTGGTTGAAGGTAAATGATTAATTAAATAGTACCCTACATTTAATTTTCTATTAAGGCATTCAACATGCATTAAGAAAGCTTTTTATGATTAATCTAGAGAACTTCATTAGTTATTATAAGGCTCCACAGAGAGTGTTCATTTAGAGGTCATCAATCAAACTTATGTTTTAACTTCTTACCCATAATTTGCCAACAACACTGTAACATCCCATGCCAGTCAGTGAATTGCAACATGCACACCTACTGACGTCAAGAACTAGTGATTAAGAGATGAGACACAAATAAAGTCACAGCACTCCACAGACAATCACTTGCTCCATCTAGTTGACAAAAGCAACTTTGAAAACTCAATGATTACATCGGGGACATAATAAATAGGCTACACAGTGCTAATCTTTTAAAGATTTTTTTTTAGATTATGCTCCTTATAGTATGTGAAACCTGTCCTGTTTACAAATACATTTAAATTGTATTGAATATGCCCGTGTAATGAGTTTGCCACATGGATCTCAGGCGCTTGAATATCCCACTGAATCCCCTTTGAATCTCTTATGCCTTTCCAAGCACTTGGCCCACTATATCGTCAAAGTGTGAGGGACTGATTGGGCCGGTGCAGTCAAGCCCTATGCCCCCTTCTCAGTGAAAGTGAGGTAGGATACAGTAAGGTCATTGGGCAGACACTTTTATCCAAAGCGACTTACAGCGAGTACAATTACGAGTATTAAGGAGCAGGTAGAGGTTAGGCATCTTGCCTAAGGATGCTTACAGTGTAAACCCAGGTCTTTTTAGTTATGTAAACTAGGCCTAAATATTGAAAAACAAATCTGTCTCTGCCTTCACAGACTATCCCAATAACATGGGTGACCATAAAACAGTTAACAGCCACTTCCTTGATTATTTTACCAGCAATTAAGAACAATGAATGTCAAAATGAATGTTATTTGCAGACTTGTGTGTAGATATTTTGGGGCATCAACATCCCCATTTTGGTCAAATGTATTTTCTATCATCTCATCTCATCTCATCGTCGTCCGCTTATCCGGAATCGGGTCGCGGGGGCAGCAGCTCCAGCAGGGGACCCCAAACTTCCCAATTGTATTTTCTATATAATTGGCAAACTAGGTAAAAGTTAATTAGGACAAGATTGTGTTCCACCCTCCAAAGATTAAAACTAGCCTATACAAATTAATGGTTTGCCAATAGTAAGCTTTAATGTTTTTGGCAGTCATGACCACAAAAGAAAAGACTGCAGCCATTTACCCACATATATAAAAAAATATAAATATACATCATACATATACACCATACATACATCATAATAGTTCACAGCTTTCACTGATATGTAAACATTTAGAGAAACTGCACAATACCATCCACTAAATTCAGCACTCACACAAGCTTTTGACTATTCTGTTATTGTTATAGAGAACGTATCAGAGCCACTCAAGAGTATACAATATTTTTATAGACTGGATGTCATAACTATCCCGTTACAAAATTAAATACGAATTATTCGTGATACGAATTATAAGTGATATTTTATGCACATGTACACCCAGATGATCTAAAAAGACATTTAAAAAAGTCTCTCTCGATGATGTAATGTTACATCTAACATGTTTCTATTAGAAACATTGTATCGTTTGTATCTGGATCGATGGGTGAACATTTCAATTTGTATACAAACAACAATAACAATGTGGCTTGACCCTGTCAAATTCAAATAGGGGTGATAGAAACGTCAACTAGTTTAGCAAGCTAATGTTGGTCCGGGCTGGCTACTTCCTCTGGCTAGCTGCTAACTAGCTCAATAACAGCGTCGGTAGCAAATGCACACTGCCGAACAAACGCACCAAAACTAGTAGAAAACTTACAATACTCAACCGAAACATCAAGTTGATATTACATTAAACACTACAACAGAAGCCACATTTGTTTAGCCATCCATCAAGCAAGCTATTTGGCTGGCTAGCATACTAGCTAGCTGTCTAGCTTAAGTGGTACCTTTTCTTTTCGGGGACAATTCCTGTGTCCATTTCAGGACGAAAGACCTGTGTGGCGTCTCTCTATCGATATCAAGCGGTCTTCGATCCCGTCGAGAATCAACTACACTCCTACGCTTTTACGGTGATATCAATCCGTAAATCCAGTCTTTGGTTACATAAGATCTTACTCTATTTATATTTTGGATGAAAAAAACGGCTTTCGTTCGCTAATATCGCAGTCGTTCACTTCCTCTGAAACACAGTGCCACGCTGGAGAGGTTAGTTGCTTGAACAATGTTGCGCCGTGGTGAAGCAGTGACTCCCCCTCCCACTGCTGGTGCCCCGGGAGCGAGCAATCACATGCCTTTTCGACCGGGGGCGTGCTCACAAACGTTGTGAACTAATTTCACTGCCTTGTGGTTAAACCAATGTTTTTATATAGGATGTACCAGTGGTACCATGTTCTATATTTTCTACTGCTTGTATGTCCTACGAGTTAAAGCTATTTCCAAGGAGATTATATTATGTCATTAACCAACTTTCTCTGATAT
This sequence comes from Percopsis transmontana, assembly GCA_025447815.1. Taxonomy (NCBI): domain Eukaryota; kingdom Metazoa; phylum Chordata; class Actinopteri; order Percopsiformes; family Percopsidae; genus Percopsis; species Percopsis transmontana. The sequence goes on from JAOEHI010042098.1 coordinate 7,522, forward strand.
GATTGAATATGAAGCTATGGTGACTATACTGCTGTATATCTGTGTCATGGATTTTTTTTTGTTAAACTCATCACTATGAAATAAAATGTAAAAAAAAAAATCCTTGATTAGCCAATGAAGTTGAAGCATGTGATACATTCAGTTTACTTTCAACATTCTGGATTCTGGTAATTTTCCTGCCTTGGGAATGCAAACCCAGTCAGTGAAAACTGGCAGTTCAGTGGCTCTTTTACTTTTTTCTAACTTCATGCTTGGAAAGGATTGCTTCAGCCTGTGATTCAGCTTCTGTGGTAAAAGAAAGAAAAATGTACCCCCAAAAAACTCACTGTACTCACTTTAATTGGAAAATTAAAATAGTGTAATTCTGAACAATGAGTTGCTTGCTATATTTAAATGTAACAATTAATTTAAATAACTGGAGTCTTAATCCAGAAAGCTGTCTATCACCACTCCGACACTGTTGGCTGGGTGTCCTAACACCACAATGTGAATGGGCCCAGTGGAGTGAATCCTCTAGATTGCACAGTGGGGAGTGCATCCAGGTCACTTGTAACAGTAATTTCAATGTGCTGATGATGATGAGGATTTCTGTCAGTTTCTTGATAATCCTAACCAATCACACTACACAGGGTTGGGGTCGTGATATAAGTCCATAATTCTGGCCCCATATAATAAACAGAAAATGGTAACTGCTTTTCCACAAAATTTCCTATGGGCAACAAACCTTAACCATTGTATAATAACTGCTAAATGAATGCCACTCCGGATGTCTATCTTTTCATGTTTTCTGTTGTGTCTTTTACTGCATCAGTCAAACAGGCACGGTAAACACTATCTCATTCAAGGAGAGCAGAGACACTGCTGGCAGCAATCACTAAGTCTTCATAATGGCAGTTTAGACAGGGCTCATAAGGCTGTCCTTTTATTCAGACATGACTCGAGGATAGCTGCTAGACAGGGACATATTGAGAAGTGGTTAACCCAATATTCTCCTTGCAGATGACTAACATCTTTGTTACTGTAAAGCAGATTACTTAGCAGCTGTTAAATCCATGAGATCAATGCATCACTAAACCCTGAGCTAAACTGATGCTTAAAGTAAAGCAGGTAATAAACAGGATCTAGATTAAATAATTTGAGTTTGGGGCTAGTAATTGAGCAATTCTTTTGAGCATAAACCTTTAAATGAATAGTTTGACTTATCTCAAGTCATTGTCTGAAAGGTCTATATGTGCACTGTTAATTGCATGGATTCTGAATTAAGAGGCCCTGTTTTGTAGGGCTGGGTATTGGCAAGGACTTTACGATACGATACATATCACGATACATTGCGATACATTACATATTGCGATATATTGCGATATTCCACATAGTAAAAAATAAAAACAGAGCTGAAATACGACACATCGGCTTTATATTTTTAAGGAAAGAGCTGCTGTAATTTTGTCAGCTGCGTCTGTCATGTTGCATCCAAATTTCATTCTACCAGAAATGGGGGGCCATAAGTTCTAGGCAACTAGCCATACTGCGACATCAAGTAGTTGTAGTTCACACACCGTTTAAAACGAGAATCTTCCCCAAAATAAAAAAATAAAATCATTTTTTTTTTTTTTAAGAATCGATTTTTGATCTGGAAATTGATTTAGTATATCGCGAAAATATCGCTGTATCGATATTTAAGCACAGCCCTACTGTTTTGTTTGTTTCAAAAAGGCAGTGACATTTCTTCCAACTCAGACGAGCATGTCCATGATTTTCTATATATAGAACTTCATTTCTAAGACAGTGTAATCTTCCACAGGACAGGGCGCCGAGCAGATAAGCAGCTGTGATGCAGTCTCACAATACTTTTTTGCTTTAAGTAACAGGAAGCAAGCATTTCTGTAATATCATGTCGGGGCCAGCCACTTCTGGGTAGGTAGCGCAGGACTTCTCTATTGTTCACAGTGACTGATAGAATTCTGTCAATTTGTATAGTGTCTCTTACAAAAAAAGAAATTCCCTTCCTTTAAGAGTCGTCCTGCGAGTACGCAAGTCGACAGTTATGACGCTTTGTGGTTTCCTGTTTATTCTTTACTGGTATCTGACGTCAGAATGAACTACTGACGATCTCCACCAGATGTTTCTCTTTCCCTTGTATGTAGGCCTATTTATGCTATCTATCTATCTATCTAGCTATCCTACTGTATACTTCTGATTTCCGTCTGGCATAGCACAAAGAGAAAGAAATATATTGTGCAGCCCGAAGAATCTTCAATAACCGTTATAGTTTTACAGTTCCCTACTGTGACGGCAATGTGCAAAACGTTAAAGGCGTCCGTTTGCAAGAGACAAACCAAGCAACGGCTATCAGGAGATGACACAAATCTAAACTCTGCACTGGACTATTTTGCTCTGGTAATGGCATATATCATAGTAGCACATAATGTACCTTTCTGTTGATTAAATAACGAAAAATCCAAACTTTACACACAGCTGTGAATCACAACAGCCCCAGTCTGGTCTAGTTGCAGCATCTTCTTTCATTTACGTGATTGGGACCTTACTCACCCAGATACCTTTGACTTGTTGCCATTCTGCTTATCAAACCCCATCTGAAACTGAATCAAATCCACTCAAGATACGATGCAGTATCTTGAGTAGCCCGAGAAACCTTGAAAGCCAGAGCAACCGGTGGGCTAACTAGTTTGAGAGTTGCTAAAATGCCTAACAATTCGGAACTATGTTAGGAATGAGACACAGACATCATAAAAATGCTTTTTTTTTTTTTAAAGTGCATTGTCATTCTAACTGGAAGCAAATTCATCAAAGAGATTTAACAAGAAAAAGGCTGTTCTGCAATACAAATTACATCCCATCTCTTTCACTTTATACCGGATATTGGTTCTTTGTAAATATATCCATGTCCTCCCTCAACTTGACAGTAATTTAAAATGCAGGTCTACAACGCACAAATACAACTGACATTTCAATGCAGAAACTCAAATGGATTCAATTGAGTATTGCGTAGCTTTGTCCGTCAGCAGTAAAGAGTTCAGAATGTGTCTAAGGGCCTGTTTCTTTTTAGAAACCGTGGGAGTTGCAGTGCTAAAGAGCAACACTCTTCTCGAGAGAGTATTTATATGGCTCACACATGGTCAGTAACACAATCGCGTCTTTCTGTATTTTCCAGACATCAGTTGTGCCTTTGGGGAGTGGTCTGAGACAACACTAAAGTCAGTAAGAAAGTTAAAACTGTACAGCATTCAGTTGGTCCTGGTACAGAATTGGAGGCTGAACCAGTAGATGATGACAGAGGACCAACTATTCATCCAGCAGTTCAGGTGATGTAAAAGAGAAGTTACGGAATTCGTCCTGATTGATGGATGGGATGAGGGGGTCATCAATTGGTGTGAGAGTGGGCTCTTCCTGGGTAAAGTCAGGGTCAAAATTGTTGACATCTTCCGATGTTTTCTGGTGGGGATATAATAAGGAAGTCAACACACAAAGAGCTCATGATGAAACTGAAAACAAATTCCCCCCCCCCAGCTTTCACCTTGTGCCAATTTGTTGCACAAGACAGGTCAAACATTATATGGTGGCTTACAATCCTTGGTTTTAATCACTTACAATCCTTGGTTTGAAGGGTGGTTCCAGCTCTCTACGGTTCAGCTTCTCCCAGTCAATGGAAGAAAAAAATGTGTGTTGTGTCACAGCATTCTCTCTGCCCTCCGATTCCACACAGCCAAGACGGTGGGCAGGGTTTTTCGTAAGGAACTATGGAAAAAAAAAATAATAATTTAAAAAAGAAGAGATGAGAAGGCGCATAATATTCTGAACAACAAATTGTATTACTAGGCGTTATCAACATATTGGAAAGAAAAACAGTACAAAAGTAACAATATAAATGTGCTCATATCAATGGAAACTTTACAGTATAAACAACATTACTGTCAGCTACCTACAACATGGAATATTAAGAAAATATATATAGTTCTGTTCTGAATAGAACAAAAAAAAATCTCATTATTTGAGTGGATTAAACTTGACCACCTTCTGGAAAATTTTGTTTAGTTCAGTCTGAGACTGAACTAAAACTTCATGCCCTCAGGCCCCGCCTCCCACAAACATGCCCTGAAAGCTGTTTTGCGTCATGCTTAGCTGGAGAGAAGCCAATAAAGTCAGGCTTGTCAGGCTTGTATAAAACACTATTTCTACTGTATAAAACACTTTCACAAAAAATGAAAGAGAGTTATTTGTTGATTCAAACTGAACAGTGTTTCCTGTAAACAGTTTTCTATAAACTATCTATCTATATATATTCTGTAAAAATCTGAGGCTTGTACTTGGGGGCAGCCCAGAGGGAGAGCCGTAAACAAAACAAAACAAAATTAAAACACTGCTTCAATTTGGCCTCCAGAAAGAAAGTGGAGACAAATGAATGTCATGGACAGCTAGACAAACACCTGCAGGGCTGACGTTCAAACATTCAGACAAACCGCTGATTTACCTCAAGCACACATGGAGATTAACACGCTTTGCAGAATCAGCCCAAAAAACTACCAGAGGCCTGGCTAGAATAACAGTGCAGTACCTGTAAGCATCCTTGAGCAACATACCTAATCCCTATCTGCTCCATGTAATAGCACCATGTAATTGTAAGTCGCTTTGGATAAAAGCGTCTGCTAAATGACCTAATTGTAATGAAATGTGGCAATAAGTTAAAAAAGGGGAGTAAATAAAGAAAGTATTTGAGGGTCAAACTAATTTCTCTTCAACCATAAAACCAAGATTGAGGCTAATCCACTGGGATGGATGCTTTCTTTTGTTTACATTTCCTTTCACATTATAGAGAAATGTAAGAAAAGAGACATGAAGCAAAGATAGGAACTCAAACTCACAACTTCCTATCGAGCTTTGAATCGAGTTAAAGGAAAGTATTAGTCTGGCCCCTTACAATATGTGGAGTTGTTTACAGGAACAACAATGAATGAGACTACATTATAAATAGCGCAGCAGCGTTTAAATCCACTTAATGCAGCCACAAGCCATTGGAGAAGCTGTGAATACTCTTGTCTATATGCAACAGTTTGAAGCAAATGGGCGGCGCTGCTTGGACCCGTGCGTTCTCGTTCATGTTGGAGTAATGACGCTAAGGAGGATAAGTTGATAGCAGAGCGGGAAGGCGGCAGGAAGGTTGGAGGCCCACTGTATTTATAGCTCGTCTGCCGTGGCTGGCCAGTGGAGCGCGTTGTAATACAGTTATTTGGCGGACGGACACTCTGAAGGACAATGTAGGCCCTTTGCCTCTACTCTATCCAGCTATTAGCCGAGGCCACAGGCAGACAGCTCTCACTCTTCACTTGTCCATACCATGGCTCCATCAACACCTCTTATTGGTGTATCTCACTGCAAAAGCCTTTTGGGAACTGTATGTTATACACCCATGGCGAGGAATTGATTTCCTCTGCCAGTTGTTCACCTACTAAAAAAGAAAGACATTTCCTCTAAATGTAAAGTGTGAACAATGTGAAAACCTTGGTGGGGGTGTGGTGGGCAAACTGTCTGATACAGACAACCTGGGAGGGGAGGGGGCAGTGATAGCCCCTGCCAAAGACACTACAGGAAAGTTCTACTTTCGTCTATATGTATTCATCACAGAGTGTTTATTGTAAATCTGATTAACCGATGCAGAAGATGAGCATGGACTCACAGCCTTCAGTATATTCACTGCCTCTGCGCTGAGCCAGGACGCATACACAATCTCCTCATTCAGGATGGACTCAAACAGGTCATCCTCATTCTCTGCCTCGAAGGGGGCGTGGCCTGACAGCATTTCATACAGCAGCACCCCCAGAGCCCACCAATCAACAGAGGGTCCATACAGCATCTCCTGGAGGATCTGTGAAGACAAATCACTTCGCAATTGCACATTACACAGAATACTCTGTAGAGCTTAACATGAAGGATAGTTATAGCTTTACGCAATATACGACAGCTCAGATAGCGTGTGTGAGGATTGCTTCATGTAAATGAGTGTTGAGGAGAGCAAAGAGACTGTTCATAAATCCAGACCCGCACATCCAGGCCATAAATATCTTGGCCTAAAGGCCCCCCACACAAGACAAACTGCACAGTAGCTCAGTCCCCTAAGGAAAATAAAGCACACCTCTCATAGTGCATTCTAATGAGGAGCTCAGGGGTTGTCAAGTCAACAGAGTCTATGAAACCATCAACGACTCCATTGGTCTCAAGTGTTCTACCTGCATGTAATGTTTGTGCTTGGTGGGGTGATGGAATGATGTTGGAAACTGAATTAAATCAACCCAGATGACCCATGTTTTTGAGAGTGCTAATAAATGTGAATGTTTTTGACCTGTATATGTGGGCATTTCTAAAAATACTTTCTTTAAACTGAATGCAAATTAAAAAATATATATATATATTTTTAAAACACAGGGTCAGTGAAAATGGAAAATCGATCTCGTCTGCATGCATGTGTATGATGTAGATATATTGTTCAGGACGAGGGCAGAAATGTACCTCTGGAGCAATATAATCAGGGGTACCACAGAAAGTGCCTGTGAATGTCCCTTCAAACATGCCCTCCTTGCACATTCCAAAGTCTGCCAGCTTGCAGTGCCCGTCTTTATCAAGAAGAACATTGTCCAGCTTTAGATCCCTGGAAGGCAAAGCAGAAACACGCAAGCAGAAGGTTCATAAATGTATACAGTGTACACAAATAAAATATCTACATCCAAAATCTAGACCTGTAAAGGCATTTGTCAGTAAAATGCCATTTCGTGTTTAATTTTCTTGTGTCTCAGCCCATACGTCGTTCATGGGGAGGTCAGTGAGGACAAGAGCAAGTCACCAGAGGACACAAACACCAGCAACAGGAGACAGAGAGAATTAACGGACAGACGTCTGTCTGACCAACTAGACAGCATGAAAGGTCGACACATTCAGCTGACAAGCTAGGTTAGCGCAATGGAGCGAGTGTTGAGTCAATATTTACAGAACATGAATATGATTTCCTATGAGGCATAATAACTTAAAACTATGTGGGATCAACTGCTCTTATTATCTATTCTTACTAGGAGAGGCAATATTCTAGGTGTATGGAAGCAGCATTTATTAAATCTCTTGTAGGGTTGAACATTTTAATTAAAATTAAAGAAATTAAATAATGCACCATATTAAAATCAATTTAATATGGTACATACTTTAACACTGTGGGAGAAATTTTTTCATTGGTTATCATAATTGTTAGTTCTGAATGGATTTGACCAAGCCAGCCAAGTATATCCTGCATAAACCATAAACAAATATTCACCTCAGTTCATTGATGTCAAAGCAATGTGACCCGCAGGAGATTCTGTGGGCATTTAAAATTCTCACGAAGCCCCCTGGAGCCATTTTATCAGATGACAATTAATCTGCCCAGCATTGGCACTACAATACAGCTGGTCACGAGACCCAGCACTAGACCAAAAGTGTTTGTAACGGAGCTGTATGTTTGTGTGTGTGCGTTTATGTACACATACCACGTGTATGTGCATAGAGCTTAACAGTGACAAGGATAAATACTAAAATTGCGTGTGTGTGTTACGACTCAGACAGACAGACAGAAAAAAGTCAGTTAAAGTCTCTGGGCGGATTAAGCTGGTTTGGTCTGGTTAGGTGTTTGTTCTGGTTAGGTGACTAAGCATACAATGGTGTCCATGACTCACAGCCATGCAAATGTGCCAATGTGCCAAAAACCGATAACACCTCGCGGCAGGTTCAGAGCTTGTTAGGGCTTGTTAGGGCTTGAAAGACCTGGACAAAAGGAGATATCAGATGAAATGGAATCCTGACACAGTGGACCCTTTCATACTGAAACAGGTCTGACTAGATTTGAGTGATTGTTTGAGTGTTGAAGGACTTAGAATCTTTATTAGTTTAGACCCTACCATTGTAAATAGTCTTAAATAGTTTCCAAAGTTCAGTAGCTTTGTTGCTACTGTTTGACAAGGTAAATTGACTGACATTGTGAGAAGACAGAACTTGCCGGGAAAGAAAAGAGGAAGTCATCTGAAGCAAAGACAACGTGACCTCAACTACAAATGGAAAAAAAGTGTATGTTGACAAAAAAAAAAAAGCTTGCAACCTGTACAAACAGTAAGTAAACAGTACACATGATATTCTAATCTTTACACAGGAAATTAGACAGTAATTAACGATTTAAACAACTACTGTCTAACCGTCAACTGTCAAGGGAATAGTACTGTATGTGAGACATGGACACACTTCAGCGCTAATGACAACTATGTCACTTACTATGTTGCATAACACACGACTTTGTCTACCGAAAATCAAGGAGACAAGGACAGCATCTATGGCCTTCAAGGCCGAGAGCTGACCCAGCGGCAAAAAGGCCGGCACGTAAGCTTTGCCCGGCACGCTAGGCTGTGTGGTGGCACTACTGGCATGGGACGCAGAACTAAATATACTTCGACATTTACTGTTACCTCACATAATGCTAGCTTATCGTTATGCAGCACAGGGGTTGTGTAGCCACTTGACTTAAGTAGACAGCAGCACCTTACAGAGGTCTATAAATGGCCCCCTCCCCAGGCCCACAGTGAAGTTGGAAGACTACATCTAGACTGGGGCCAGCTTCCCACTTTCACGTTGGCTCCGGTCCAGAGAATACACTCAAATATATGAGCTGTACTGTATAATCCAGAAGGACTTCCATTATTCCTTATTGGGAAAGTCCATGGCGATGCACTTGTGTAGTATGGAATAACAATGGTATTATTGTTCGGTAGCTGCATGTGTGCACGTGACAGACCTATAGATGATGCCTTTGCTGTGCAGGAACATGAGGGCGGAGGTGATCTCTGCTGTGTAGAAGCAGGCTCGGGCCTCCTCGAACTTCCTGGACTTCTGGATGTGGAACATAAGGTCACCGCCATTCACAAACTCCATCACAAAGAAAAGACGATCCTGCGACGAACAGTAGACATCGTTAACACACAAGCATGTGCGCGCGCACACACACACACACACACACACACACACACACGTCAGAGAAGTGTCTATTTTATTAAACAGACCGAGCAGCCATGACCTAAGGACAGGCCAGGGACACCCAGAGCCCATGGAGGAAGAATGATGTCTCCTGTGTAATGTTCTGTGCCGCAAGACAGCTCAGGGAAATAGATCTTATTTTTCTCATTACAGGCTACTGTCAATACTAGTAAATTGCAGTCCTGGGGGGGAGGGAAAAACAACAGGAATAGGTATACGCATATGCCATTAAGCACCCTGAACCAATGAGGGGAGACAAGCCATGGTAACCAACTACTGGGTGGTCAAGTCTGGTCTGTTATTCACCCACTGAGAACACATTTGACCATGTATAATAACGCTGTCTGAGCGAGGTATCGAGTTCAACGCTGAAGCTTGATTTACGAAGTTTACGAAATGATTAACAACACCTCTCAAGTCATTTCACAGTCTGGACTCCCAAAAAAAGAAATTGATATTTTAAGGTGAGATGAGCTGTGTTGGTGGTGAAAAAGGCTATTTTAACTCTGTGTGGCTGAATCACTGAGCTGCTCCTTCACTCAGCGCTGCTCTGATCCATTGTGAAGTAGGCCACTGGGAATCCAAACTGCTAAAGCAGATTAGACTGCGACCTATTGGCAAGTGGGAGAATAGCTCTGGTATACAGAAGGTCATTTACTCCCTCATTCCCTCTCACTCTCACATTCCTTCACAAACCAGCCCGCTGAAACACAATAATGCTGCACTGCTGCCACCCACAGGACATCTTGTGTACTGCGGCAGAGCCGATGGTATTTGTTGCATCACGTGTTTCTGTATGTGTATGTGGTGTGGGTGTGTCTATTATTAGAGCCCTTTATGAAAGAAATTTACATACTGTACACAAACAATCAATTTACACATCATAAAACAATAAAGCATATTTTCAAACATATCTGCATTACATTATAAACTGTGATTCTCTCATTAACAAGGCATTTTCGCCAACAGAACTGCCGTTTCTCACACCCCTCTCTATAAACTCTAGAGACTGTTGTGCGAGAAAGTCTCAGGAGAGACACAAACCACCGCGTATGGCACCAACAATCCTTTCACGGTCACAGTCACTTTCTTCCCCATTCTGATGTTTAGTCTGTGGCCGCCACAGGATTGGCTGATTAAATATTTGCATTAACCAGCAGGTGCACAGGTGTGGAGAAGTGAGTGATCTTGTCAGGTCGACTTTTATTATTGAGCACTTTATTACAAGCATATGAAATACAATGTTTATCCTGTATGTGTGTACTGACCGGGGTCTGGAAACAGCAGAAGAGCTTTGTCAGGTAGGGGTGGCAGCGTGCCAGTGACAGAACGCTCTTTTCCGTCATGGTACACTCCACGTCATCGTCCTGCAGAATGATGTCCTTCTTCAACACCTTGACGGCAAACACACACTCTTTGCCGTTCAGCTTCGCCAGCATCACCTGCGCAAGGGCACACATTTTTAGTTACTGGGCTTAGTACTTAGTTAGATCAATTATTCCACCAACCGTGTCAGAAGTAATGAGTGTCGTTTAAAAAAGTAATAATGATACCTACTTAAACAACTCATTACCTAATTTACATCTAAAAGCCACTTAAAAATTGTTTTTGACCTATTTGTATTTTTTTGCATTGAATAAGACAATGCTGACTGTACTGGCTTTAAACCATTTTTTAAGTTTAGGTTCAGCTCAACCATGCCAACCTTTAAAATAAAGATGGTGCATTTCTGTGCATCAAAACAAAATCCTTCAAATCCATTGTAGGCCAACAAAGTTATCTGGAAATCGTTAACAAAAAAAGGATTCCCTGGATGACAACTGTTAGCATCCAGGTAATCCTTTTTAATGTTATACAAATAAACTGTTACCTTCTAGCTGCTGTTCTCACCTTGCCGAAGCTGCCTTTTCCCAACACTTGTAGGAAGGTGAAGTCGGAAAGGCCGAGGCACCTGGTCTGTTGCTGGGATGCCTCGCTCGGCCTCCTGACAGTGGACTGGCCGCGGCCCCCAATGCTGGCCTAGAGAGACAGACAGGTCCACACATACAGTATAGCCTCACTTCATTCTCCAGCTTTGACAAGAGTAAGTGAGCGAGTGTAAACTGAGGCAGAGTAAATACCACTGGGTTGCGTTTGGCGAGCCCCCCGGCCTGCAGACCCATCTCTGCCAGCTTGTTGGCCAGCTCTACACTGTTTACCCCACAACTGGGAGCTACGTTGCTCTTACAGCGGATGTGCACGTTCATCTTACAGACTGGAGACGGACAAACAGAGGATGGATTAGCATGGTGAGGAGGGAGAGAAAGAAAGAGAGAGAATTGTCACATCGACTTGTTCTTACTCTTGCAGTGCAGTCCCTGCTTGACGAGTCCCCACAATAGTGAGCCACAGTGGTCACAAAAGGTGGGAGACTTATAGTTGTGCATGCTGAATTTGTGAGGAACATTGATGCTGAAGCCCGGGTTTGTGGTCTGGGAAACATTAAACAGGGTACTGTGAGAGATGTTTCAGAAGCACGTATCAACCTACACAGGGGACTAGCTGTAAAAGTGACAAGCCAGCTGGCAGGGAAATGTTTGAGCATGCGTGTTCATCATGTCAAACATAATAAAACGTTTTTTTTGGTGGAATTCCACACAACACTGTAAAAGCACTTCTGAAAAAGACACTGACTTTATCCAGCTTTTGAATTTCCCAATGTAAGGAAAATTTAAAAAATTAAATAAAATAAATACAGTGCCGATATATATATTTACATGTGTAATAGTCAGCATAGTAAAAATAAAGATTCCTCTGTGCTCTGGTTCAGTGACCTAAACATAAAAACAGGAACCTGCAAGTAGCACCAACCTCTTCTCCGTTAGGCTTCTTCATGCGTGGACACACAGTGACAACATGCTGGTGGCATCGTTTATGGACCACGCAGGTACACACTGTGGACACATCACAAACAGTATTACTATGTGAAAGGTTTTTGCGAGATGGAAGCCAAAAAGGCCTCATTAACAATGAGGTTAACGTCAGTTAAGAAAAGCTGTTGAATGTGCAACTTCCTGTTTGGGGGAGTATGTTGGGCTTTGGAGGCCTGTTGGTGGTCACAGGCAATAACAAAACAAGCACCAAAGCAGATGAGTTGCGGCAGATGAAATAACAGTTTTGAAGTGCAGATAGAAAGAAAAGAAGCGTAAACAAGTGGTGGGCGAGCTGCTCACCTTGGCACTGGTAACCCTGCTTTCCAAATACACCCCTATGTGAGAAATTAAAAAGAGAGAATCATATAAGTCACAGTACAGTTTACGTAACAAACATCTTTTAGGTCCGTGGTTCTCCAAGTGGGGGCCGGGAATTCTTTTTTGGGTCTAAAGGTTAAAAAAGTATAATAACTGCCTATTAAGTGCCTTCAACACACACACACACACACACACACACACACACACCTCACCATATGAACTCCCTGCAGTGAAAACAGAAGGTGGGCTGTTTCAGGAACGTGGACATGAACTTGTGTCCGTTGACCTGGTGGATTCTCCGCCTTACAGCCCCTTGACGCTTCCTTGTGAACTGCTTATAGGTCCTCTCTATCGCCGTGGCGTCATCTGGCACGGGGCGAGCATGAAACACAATCTTAAATAAGTACTAGGTTTATGGGGGTGAACTGGCACTATTAATCCTTTATCATAAAAAAAAAAAAAAAAAAAAGTGTTGATATTTAGGTGTAACACCACTCATGCAGATGTTTGGTTAAATGCTGATGCTAAATATGTCACATTATAAGAATGTCCCCAAATGTAAATTCCATTAATTGGTAAATTAATCTTTAGTTTTTTTTATTATATATTATTATTAGTATTAGCACCTATTTGTGAGGTGTTAAAAACTACGCACATAGAGGTGAAACTACAAAGCCACAGCAGCTAAGCTTCCCAGCACTAACAGACATTTGCTACAGTGTATAAAGGACCTCTGTTTGTTAAAAAAGTGAGAATACTTCTATACATAACACCCACCATTATTAGCGGTCTAAGCAGCGAAGCTACAGGAACTCTTTTGTTTCGTGCAGCCAAAACCGTAAGGTGAAGAAACACCACACCCCACCCCCCACTACTCAGGCCCCAAGACCTGAGGTACTGTACCCATAGGTGGCGGTATAACAATCAAGTTTACGTTTTGGCACAAGTACAGTGTGGCCTACACACAACATTCTTTCATAATAATCTGTCAAGTCATACTCAACTTTCGAGTATGTTCAAACATGGTCCATGGTATATAGTGGTTAGCAAACCTGATTATAACGCTCAAGGTTGTGAGTTTGAACCCCCCCCCCCGAAGATCCGTACTATGGTGCAAGCCTGCCAAAACCCTTTGTTTCCGCAATTGTCAGCAGTCCTCATGTTCTGTCCACAATCGGAATTTTCAAAGTCCTCAAGCATCAACAGTCCTCAAAGTCTGCACTTGATCTAAATTTTCTAATTCCTTAAGCATCAACAGTTCAAGGTCTGCACTCACTCAATTCTCAGTCTGATCTCTGAATCGCAGTTCTCAAAAGGTCTTCAATGCTTCAACAAGCATCGAGGGGCCTCAAGGTTTTTCATAGAATCCTACAATGCTTCAGTTTCATGTGAAACTGTTGAAACTTGCTATTGCTATTGCTATTGTGTACTATTTAAATAGCCCCATTTAATGTAATAGGTTCAGGGATAAATAATGCCAAATGTTTATCCGCTTCAGTCCAACTCCATATAAAATGATGATTTCCCCCTCAGTAGGATATTTAAAGCCACTAAAAAAAGCACCACAGTAGGTGGCGTGATCACCACACGGTTTCACTTCCTTAAACCAGTCAATGCAGCGACTCACACTCCCAGACTGCAGCTCCCGCCTGACAGAAGAATGCTCCCTGACCAACAGGGAATCAGATGAGTTGTCAGAGGGGAGAGTCATAGCGTTGAATTCAAGCTAACGCTGCAGGAGTGCATTCCTACATGGCGGGAGCCTCCATGACAACAGTGTGGGAACAAGCAGTAGAGCACAAAGCACGGCAATATTTGTCAGTCACACCATTTACACATCACACTAATATATATATATATATATATATATATATATATATATATATATTATTTTATATTATAACA